>JAJEKV010000866.1:0-75087 GCA_021234155.1 Isoetes taiwanensis | reverse complement strand
AAAGATATGTTTTACAAAACCAAAATAGTTTTTACCGCCTTTATCGAGCCTACATGTATATGTAACATACCCGTGTTACAAATTTGTTGATCCCAAAATCTGCATATTCGCATCGACTGACATCAATATTATATTACCAACAGGTTGAGGGAATTATTTGTAATTTGATTGAATCATATAATTGATCATCCATTCAAGATTGATCTCTTTTTATGACCGAAGTCAGAGTACCATAGAAAGCAATTTTTTTGTCGCTCACGTGATTCTCTTTGAGTGAATTTAATGAACGTGTCATTGAGCAATGTAAAAGTGAGTTAAAAAGAAAATCAGTGGTTTGCAAAAAAGATTTTAGGAGTAATTGACTCAAAAGAAAAAATTCTTGTGGTAATCGATGATGCAAGCATCGTGAACATGGATTAAGGTGAATAATTTGTATATCCGGTGTCGATAAAGCAGCCTATCAATCCGGGCTTTTATCCGCCCAATCGCATATTAGGAATGAGGCAAACAATCGTGACTAAACAAGAATGATTTTTGCAAATGTAAAAGTAACTTAAAGGATGATTTAATAGCTCAGATTCAATCTCCACATTATTGATATTTTGGGCTAAGGACATATATTCAATTTGAACTACCTTATCTACTTGGCATCTTTAAAGCACACAAGTTTGAATACAGATGGATTACCAATGCACATGATAATTATTTTTTCCACCATTGCTTCTATTATAGCAAAATAGGTTAACTGCATTTTGGATATTTGGCCAACAATTTGCCATGAGAAATGCAAGTAGCCGACATTTTCGGCGAATAGTATTAGGGGCAAGATGGTAGTAATGGCGGCGGATGTGGTAATTTAAAATATATGGATTCTTTAGCTGATATTACGGCGGCGGAAAATATACCTTCTATGGGGATTATGGAATTGTGAATATAATGGAAAGTTATATGTATGGCTTGGAGCTTCAAAAGAAAGGTTGACCTCATGTAATGATATGTGGCGCCGCACCTTGGATGACGGCGATTGGAAAACTGAGTGGTGCGAAAACCCGCAGCAACATACATGGCATGACACGCAAATTCTGTTTATCTCAAATGGCCAATAACCTTAATGCACAATGGGAATCCTATAGGCAAACCAAAGGCATCCTAATGGGATTTGCTTGCCTGTAAGTTATAACTATATCTTATAGAGCCTTGAGTCGGATTTTATCTTAAACTAATTGCGATGGAAGAGCCTTTATGGAAGTACTGCTTTCAAGTTCACTTTTAGATATATTGATGATCTTCTTCAGCATCAACAATCCAAGTATCGTAACTTTTCTTTGGCTTCAAAGCAAACATGCCAGCAGCATAAGCATTTATAACATGGATTACATTGGCACGTTAAGGATGAAACCGATATTGCAAACCGTGACACACTGGGAAGAAAGTGGACTTCCTAAACATACTACTGATATCAGGCCTAATACGTTGGAATGTATACTGCCATACAAGTTCGACAAAAGAAATAACTCTACCTTTATACCTTCGCTAGTTTCATACACGTCGCAGATCCTTGGCTATTGGCGGCAATGCAAATGTGATCATCACGCGTCCAACCACACATATGCACACACGCATCCCTTCTAAAAGCCAGATGACTTATTGAATCTTATTAATTGCTTTATTGATAAAGGCTTTTAAGAAGAAGGACGTGATGGCATAAAAGTTCTCGTGGTATCGGAGAAAGGAGAATTCTTCAGTTTGAAATAAGGATATAAAAAATATCAAGTATTCAATTGGGCAACTCGGTAATATTCTAATGTGGTGGTAAAAGTGGTCCCAAACATAGGGGATCTATTGATTCATTAGCAAAGGCTTCGCCATGATTTTACAATACGGTACTAAGGTTTTGAGTAAAGAAGAGTTCCTAACACTTAAATAAGTGGATCAATTTTTTGGCATTTGAGCCGAGCAAAATCAGTTAAAGCAATGTACTTGGCAAAGGTTCCCTGGTAATGAGAACCACCATCTCATTGTTACCGTTGACCTTTTCTCTAAGATTAAGCAAGACTTTGATATTGCTTGCACCCTTTATTTTATGGATATCTCGATACTAGCTTTTAGGTTGGTTCTTGAACACTTTGAGGTAAATAAATCCCAGTGTCATTTTCTGTGATATATTCTCAATAATATCCGATGTACCTAACTTTATGCTATTACTTGATAATTTGATTAAGTAAAGTTTTGCAAGAAAGCAAAATACATATCTGTATTACGCTTGAAAACAACAAAAATTGCCAATGGTTATGGTAAATTGGCACATACAAACAAGATCTTAAACTATACATTATGGTACTAATGTTCATACTCCGCTTTGTTACAAATGCATACAATTGAAATAAAGCAGACTTGGTTCTCAACGCTTGTAGTAAAATAGACCTTTCGATCTTCATATCTCACTCTGGGTATGTTTCATTATAAGTGGGGTTCAAGAACACTTTGGAGGGTTAAACCAAACAATTTCTAAAACCTGTTCCAACCCTCCTAGGCAAATTTCTCGCTACTTTTGGCCACTCGTGAACTTTTTTCTGCTTCGTCCAAGAATTAACCGGTGATATCCTCAGGGATCATGATGCTTGTTTTCATTCTCTAGTACCTAGTTATATTAATAGTGTGATCTCATCGAGAACTCTTTAAATCAATAAATGCATGGAATTTAAATATAAATATACCTCAAAAGCCCCTGGGCTGATATTGGCCTCGTGAGGGACAATCTAAAAGGTTTATGAGATGGTGGTTCAATCTTCGGCTTAAGTGTCATCACCTGGATGTATCTAGTTCTGCTACATTGATCAGTTCGTGAGTACTACGTCAGATTTTGACACCACCGAAGCCTTAGTAGGTTTTCTGTCGCGGACCGAACTCAAGCTGCCAGCTACCAATAGGTTTCCCACCATAGTTTCCATCAGCAGACTGGCAAGCAGTTTAGTCCCATGGTTAGACAAACTACATAAAAGTGCGCCCTTCTACCATGTTGTTTCCTCTCGTGAAATGACTCCTGTGCCTCTTCTATGAAGAACGTCCGGCCACCAATGTGCTATTATATATATGAAATACCTTCGATTTGGTCCCACACCAACAATAGTGATCGGACCTCGGGAAGGAAGCAATACTCCCCTGGCCTCGAAAATCTCGACATTTGCCAAGACCTACAGCGAAATAGTCATAAAAAGAATGTATCGTGAAATTTTGCCCACCACAGCCTAGGACCTAACTTGACATCTTACTCAGGAAACACCTACTACAGCCTAGTACCAGAAGGAAAATATGGACCTGGAATGTCAGAAAAGGCCAGTCAGAAATAGCGAGGTAAAATGGAAGATTTTATTGGGATTTAACGTAATTATGATATATCTACTCTATTATTGCCGGTGTAAGGCCTATTTGGATACTTAATTATACATGCCTAGGATAGCAATGGCTACATGCTTGGCATAAGAGTTCGAGAGGTTATCTATCTCTAACTGCATCGTACCAGTTTATATCCTACTAATTTGAATCCGTATTAGTTGTATAATATTATGTTCCCCTTAGCCACTTCCCCTACGGCATTCCCATGATTTATGGGCATATTCGGGACACTACTCTTGTAACCTCAACCAATTCTTGGTTTTCACTAATACCCCCTTAGAATTTTTACTCTCGGGCTTAAGCAGAGGGTCCCTTTGCTAGCAAAGGGATCCTCCAACTTTTTGCTAACATTTGGGACCTTATTCTCCTAAGAGGGAGGCAGTAGGATATATATATATCTATTATCTATTATTATATATATATATATATATATATATATATATATATATACAATTATATATACAATTATATTATGGGTCCTATGGGGTTGAAAGTTTGTAGAGATCTATCCCGGCCGCCGATTTCCTGTGTCAATGACAATAGCCTTTGATTTGATGGGGTATGAATGGGGTATGCATGGGGCATGCACCCCATCCTCGGGCTGCCGACGGGGCACGCGGAGAAATCGTGGGCCCCTGATTTTAAGGTTAAGAAGGTGCAAGGAAGTTAGCAAAGCTTGATCTCTCACCCATCTCTCGGTGATGGACCTGCCTAAATCGGGACACTTCAATCAACCCCAAGTAGCCCTTTTATTTGGGGCTTTTGACGGGCCGCTAGATCTAGGGATTCAATTGGGGCATTTTATCCGGACCGCCCATCCTTGAAATTGGGGCATTTTTATATATGATGTTTACAAATATTGATGCTTATGTTACCGGGATGTCCAATGTTGCCCCCAATATTAATTAAAGGATTTGATGACCAATTGTGGTAAGGGGGAAAAGTAAAGGGGAAACCACGCCAATTCTTTGGTGTACATCCATTTTTCAGAAGCTTCCCCGGTGTTCTAGCTTATGGTGGCTCCAAAGAACTTTAAGCCAAAATTATTTCAGACATTGAAGTGCGATATGCAAACATATCAATGGATATGCCAAAGAGCCGATGTTATTTGTTGAAGGCGCTTCTTCCGTCTGGCTCCCGCTTAAACTGTGTCAAGGGATTTTCGAGTTCTCCTGGTTCTCCGAGCAAGAAGAAAGCCTAGTTTTTTCCTTCATCCGTACCCATTTCTTCCCATCAATTTTTTTCACGGGTAAGTAAAGATAGAGGTGTTTGATAGCATTGGGCTGGTCACGCCCAAAATGGCGATATACACATCCCAAGACATGGCCGATTTGGGCCGAATTAACTCAAGACTTTTCGCATCCGGCCATTACGGGTACCGTATGCCTTTGCTCCAAAGATATGATTCTTATCCTAACCGCTTGCTGATAAATGCTTAGTTTTGGAAGGCTTTTCCATTTCATTCCTACAGCGCACAGAGATTTGCAAATCTAGTTGTTATCGCAGCGCGTATATCTAACTTTTTTCCGCCCGACATGTATATGCCCCTTGGTTATTGATCGAATAGGAGCGCCCATGCGCACAGCAAAGCTTTGCAATGTTGGAAAGTAGTTACAATTGTGGGCAAGGGAAAAGTATGAGAAATCATGAATTGGAATTTGTGTATGCATTTTTCAGATCTTCAATAAGTGCCTTTTTAGCTATGGCGCCGCCTCCAAGTAATCTAACTTTGCCGTAAATTATTTCTCAGACGCTGAAGTGCAAATCCGCTTTTCCCTGAAAACATAGTGCTTTGGGAAAGTCGGTTTGGCATATCTTCCTTTTGAAATAGAAGTTTGCTGCTCATTTATCCCCGCATTGGGTCCGTATCTTTAAGAGAGTGGTAAAAAGGATACATGATAAAAATCTTTGATCATGTCGTCTTCGATCCATTTTTTATTTTTCTTGTTCATTGTAACGCATCGTATCTATGATCGCCTGCGGTTCTATTCTGATTTTGTTTTCGCAAATCAAGGCTTGCTTAACCTTGAAGGTACTTAGATGCTGAATTCTATGGAGCTTCCTGATCTCGCTTTATCTCATATCTCGTTGTTTCTTTGCGCATACATTGCATCTATTTTATCTTTTTTCAAAATTTTTGAAGTAGTTTCTTGAAGATTTTTCAAAGGTCATGATGCTTTTGTTTACCTTTCACAATCTGGCCTCCGTGACGGCCGCCAGACAAGCTTGTCACATTAGAACAAAATGGTCTCTCGTGGCATTTGGGAGGAATCGATTGAATCTACGAGCAGATTTGGCTTATAGAATTGCTAAAAATCTTTGCAAAAGGATTTTAATAACAGGGTTGTATATACAGAAGTTCGCACACGGCCGCTTCTAGGCCATGCCGATTACAAAGCCTACCCAATCTTGGGATCATTTTTTGTTGGGCAATGCTATGTGGCGGCGCATTGTTGACGGATTTTTGCCGAGGTTGTTGTAGTTGGTGTGGTTACAGATTTTCAAGACTAGAGCCTTGCCGCTTATGCAGAAATGGCTTTTTACTCAAATTTCTGCAAGCTTTGTTCCGTAAAGTGGTAGTGGTCGAATGGTTGCCGCTCGAAAAAGCCGAAGTTTGGTTGGCTTGGAACAAATCGATCTTCTTATAGAATGAGGTTTTCAACCGCTGATAGGGATTCGGCAAAGATTTGTTTATCCTCATATGATTTGTGAATTTTATCACACAGATTATCACCGGGTGGATAAATAATTGGCGCTTGGTGACAAAGCGGACTACAAAGCTTTCTTTCTATTTGTCTTTTTACATCGCTGGAGCTTCCATATGCTCGGTGTTTATTCCGGACTTTCATCGCTGGACATATATTAAAGCACTTTGTTTCGAACCGACAACTTATTTCTATTCCCCACGCACTCGCTTGATTCCACGCGCTTGAAGAGTTTTGGAAGGTTTCTGCAGAAGGTTCTAAAGATAAATTTATGAGGGTGCAACCCGCCAAAGACTTTGATGTCGTGGTCGCTCTTTACTAGAGGTGCATACATGTTGTCTATCTTGGTTTTTTGCTAGGCTCGCCTTGGTGCTTCAAACTTCTAGTTTCCATTGCCATTGCTCTCCGTGATCCTTTGTGGAACCATATTACCGCTCTGCTTGTGGTAATCTATGTGATGTAACTTTGTCTTCTAAAATGGTCTATGATATAATTTTAAGTGTTAAAATGCTACAATGAGAAGATGCCTTGATGATTTAGACCGCGAAGATGCACGCTGATGCTTTGTCACCGCTTTTTGAGTTGTCATGTTTGCTCATCTTACCCGTGTGTTCGGGAATGCCATAAGCAAAACCGTGATTAACTAATGAAAGTTGTGTTAAAGGACCCGCTACTTTATGACGTAATTGTACAGTGGAAGAAGATATAAATTTGAATCAAATAGACCAGGTGCAATTTTGTTTGAAGGATCCGGCAGCAATTAATGGGATATGAGCCGCGGTAATTTTTGCAATGGAGAAATAGCAGTTTGCTTTACAAGATGCGAGATGCGAACAAGTGTAAGAATCAAACCTCATCATCCGGGCAATTCCTTACTTAAGATGCTTGATAGAAAAATGTTGGGATGGTGCTAAACATGCAAAAAGCTACCATGCGTAAGCCATGGATTCTCGACTTTACTTGAGTTAGGTTAGTTTTAAAACCCGGCCCCATTGCTATCTATATTCTATATCTCATGATTCGCGATGTGTACTATAGTGTTTTGATCTTGTTGTAAAATTTGTCTTACCTTATGCCCCGCTTTGAGAGAAAATTCCAAGCCCAAATGGATAGTCTACGATAGATTGTAGCGGTGGTGTCTGAGCTCGAGCCAAAGGTAATGTTTAAGGAGTTCCGAGTAATCTGGACATTGGGGTAACTACCATATTTAGAGTTGTTCCATCTAGCTTCTAGTTTAGGGGTAACATTGAAGGATCAAGTACACGTGGATGCAAAATATGAGCATCTTTTCGTGGAGTAATTGGCGTTGCACATGGCGAGCTTTTGCTTACCGTATCTATCCTTGAAATCAATGATCCATTATCTTTCCAAGGCCCCTTCAACTTTTTAAGGTCAAGATATTTCGGACTTGATGCACTTATTGACATGACCACAATCACCGGCCGGACAACCAATGGAATTCTATTTTTTGACTCTAAAGATCAGGTTAATGTCGCTTTTAACCTTTGATGTTTCTAAACGTAGTCCATTTCCCAAAGGCTTTGGGGCATTCTATACATCGAAAATTTGAGGCATTCTATTCTATTGAGTAAATTTGAAATTACTACTAGGCAATTATGCCATGAACCATGCAAGGGCAAGCAATATATAATCGCTAGAGTTGTCGTAGTGTTGAACTCTAGTGTTTACTTTTTTGTTGTCTCTATTTGCCTTCTGCTTTGACTTTTGTAGTTCTCCGTTTGCTTTATAAGCTTTTGTCTCTAAACCGACGACAGACTTGCTTTTTGCGAAATGCTCGCGGGCATTTGTTTTTAAGGACTTTCAACAAAAGATTGCCATGCTTCAACATGCTTAGATCATATGTGTTGGTCCACAATCCCAAGATATTAAAATGTCTCAAATGATGCATGTGGAGAGCCGCTTCAAACAAAATGTATAACTTGCAAATGGCATCTAGTTGTTGACCACCCCTCTAGAAGAACCGCTATTTATCCGTTTCGTAACATATTCCCCGCATATGTCCGGGGAGTTGGCAAGTAATCCGTCCCTTTCAAATCTTTATCCCTCTCGCTTTGTGGTATGACATGTAAGATGATATGCATTGAAGTCTGAATTGATCTGGGCCTTAGCTTGACAACCGGGCTGCATGCAACCCAATGACAAGAATATTTAATGCCAAACAAGCGTAGTTCGCCTTGAGATGCTCTATAACTACTTAAGATGATGGAGTTTCCATCATTATATGTACCCATATATTGAAATGCGCTTGAGCCACCCACATGTGCATAATATTCCCTCGCTTATTTATACCGATATGTAACATCTTCTGTGGTCCGAGCATACCAAATATGCCTTTAACTCATCAATATTCATGAGCCAATCATATGGGGGTATTCATGAAATTTATTCCTCGCGTCAATGTGGGTCAGCCTAACAAGTTACCAAAAGTCGATGTTCCGATAACTTGCCTTGCAACCCTCTTTATTTTGCTCATATTCTAGGTTGTGCAAGTGCACTTATTGTTTATTTCATGGGAGATGATGTAGCTTTTCATTTTCTAACTTGACAACAAGTGCGATATATCAAAGATTGACCGTTTCATTTATCAACAAAGAATAAAATGAGCCTTTTAGGATACAACTTGTAATCTTTTGCTCCCGTGAGTTCCATTGTGATGCCGCTTGCTTCGCTCATGAAGGGAACCACTTTTTGGACTTGAGGACCAACTTTGCCGCCGGCGTTTATGAAGATCATCAAAGGCACAAATAATCAATGGGTCTACCAATTTTAGAAGGTTGCCACAACATTAAGAACCAAAATCCACAGTGATAACCAAGAGTATGTTTTCAAGATAACGCAAACTATTTCAACTGCACAGATTAAGGCCAGAGCAAAATGCTAAACTTTTAAACAAGGAGCAAGTCCATGCCCTCCAAGAGTATGTTTTCAAGATAATCAGAAACTATTTCCAATCAAGCAGATTGCTTCGTGAGCAAAAATGCTAAAACTTTGAAACAGCTGAGCAAGTCCATGCCCTCATCAAATGCATTACTTTCCCCAAATATTGTTGTATAGACGGTTGCGAGAAACAATTTTGTACACAATATCTATTAAATGCATTTGAAACATGCTTTTTGGCTTTTTATGGGTGTTTTGTTTCCCAAGAATTGCCCATTTAAGATTTAAAGAAACCCAAACATATATGGATCCGGGAAAATTACGTATCATGCATATGCAAAATGCATATTGAAGTTAGGCATGTTCCACTTGCTTTCATGTATGCATTACTTGAAACAAGACAATTTCAAGACAATTAACCATCATGCATGTAGGTGCACCATTGTTCCAAATTTTGCTAATTATAATTTGCTTGGTAAAGAGCAATGTAGGTATAACGTGTTGTTGATATAACATTTTGAATGTGCTATGCAAGTATACTGTTTCTAGATTTAAACTTACCCAATATAATGCTATAAGTTTATGCAAAATAATTGGCTATATATGTATTCACGCCAAATCCCATGGCACTAGCCACTAGTGCTTTGATATAGAGGCCGAATATTCCCAATGGAACTTTCGAGGAATCTAAGGGAATCGAAGAAAATTATTCCCGCAAGGGAGCCCGCTTATACCTCTCTCTCGAACATTGCATAATATTGTTAGAAGGTGGTAAACATGGTAGACTCGCTACTACAAACCTCATCTACACCACGCACCATAGATCTAGAACAACTTAAACCCCGGAAGGAGAAGCAAGCCATCTAGTTCTCCAGATGGAATGTGCAGAACAAGGGTGCATATATTTTGCTCTCTTTGTTGTTGCTATTAGATGTTTCTTTACAACAATAGCTACTACACAGAGGTAAGTATGTTAAAAACCATGTACCAGTGTCACATATAAAGATTCATTTGGGTCATTTATATTTTCTTACAAGAGGTGAACTTTGAGTATATGTCACCCTCAATAAAGTGCCACATGCCATGTTGCTCTCAATACCATGAACTTAATTCCATTTAAATGTGAAGCACATTGTCATGAAACAATGAACAACGTAGGTTGTGTTTTTT
Source organism: Isoetes taiwanensis (assembly GCA_021234155.1). Taxonomy (NCBI): domain Eukaryota; kingdom Viridiplantae; phylum Streptophyta; class Lycopodiopsida; order Isoetales; family Isoetaceae; genus Isoetes; species Isoetes taiwanensis. Next base: position 64,918 of record JAJEKV010000866.1, on the reverse strand, counting down.
TGCGTAAGTTCTATTTTCTCATGTAACCCTCACATCAGGCCAATGCATGCAAGAAGCATCTTTGGTTTTATATAAGGGATCAACCGGGTGCTAAGTTGTTGTCAATGAGGATAAAGACATAAAAGTAAACTTTAATTATGTATGAAGGTTGAGGTTATGCCACCAAGATACCATATATTATTGCAATGCATAGAGGTGGGCACAATTGATTGAGGCATTGAATAGGTGATTTTGGTTTAGTGACGTAAGCATTTAAAAAGGCTATGGTTGGATAAAACACGCTTATAGCAATTGATAAGCTTATAGTAATTTTGTTGGTTATTATTGCACAATGTGTTGGCTTATAGTTAAGGCATTTGAACGCCGGATTCTCATTTAGTGCAAGCATATTAAAGAATGGTTGAACAAAGGCCCCATAAATTGTTTTGTGCTTCGCACAACCCCATGGACCTTTCGCTTCCCGATTAGTAATGAGGCTAATTAAAACATAGAGGACTTTTCAGAGTGAGGCTTAAAAGTTAAAAAAAAGGATGGCTTAGCATTAAAATTTCTGTGACACAACTAAAATTGCATAGTTGTATCAGATTTACAAGCATGTACTTAAACCATGCAAAAGAAATGTGAAACAAAAAGAGTCTAGGAATAATCTTGGTCGATGTGTTTTTGGCCAATTGTGGGCATCAAATTTGTACTTTTTTTCAAATTGTTATGATTGCTATGCATAGTAGATTTGGGAGCCGCTGCTCAATTAATGCAACTCACTTTTGAATTTGACTTGAACTATCAAAACTTTGTTATTTACCTATGGCTTCTTCTAATGATATTCTTGGCACTCAACGAAGATACTCAAATTGATTTTAGTCCCCCATCTTTATAACCCATTGATAAAAAAAACTTGTATATATATATATATATATATACACAATCTTAATCTAGTTATTAGCCTTAGTTCCTCTAAGTCTTATAATCCAAGGGTTTGTATTATCTTGGTGGTAATAATGGTATATGGACAAATTCATCGGGTCATATAAATGCCGGGGATACCTTGTTTGTTAAGGGATCAATCTATCTCATGGCTTTGGAAATGGAAACAAATTGTTAGCATGAACTTGTACCCTTTGAAATAATAATTTAACCCATGTATTAAATGAAAAAGTTGTTGTTTTTGGGCTTGAAGGTATTTCTCAAGAAATACTGCTTCTAATATGGTCGGTCCCACACTAGTAGTGGACATAATTTAGATTGATTTAGATGATGGTAATTTGTTGCCACTTGATCATCTTGTGATATATAAAATACTAGGTAGCTTGATAATCTTGGGTTTTGTTGATGTCCAAGTTTCCTTGAGGCATCTAAGGCTTTTTCCTATCAAATACAAAGTTGAAATGTGGAACATATGCATAATATAAGTATTATAGCAATTGGTAAAGGTTGGTATGTAGTTTTAATGTTGAGCATGATATTGCTATGCCATAGGGTAATCATTTTGAAGTCATTTGAAAATCCTTTGTATAGGATTGAGTAAGGCCGGTATTATGCATGTAAACCTTTGGGATAGGAAATAAAATTATTCTAACTAGAGCTTGAATAGAATTTGATACTTTTTATCACACATTGTTATAATGATCCCAATTTGTTGTGAAATAAAGAGGAGTGGATTAACCTAAGGTTCTATTTATATTTGTCGGCCGATGCAGGGATAAGTAATTAACCGTAAATTGTTTACATATGCCTACCATAACATATAAGTATACCGCTTTTGTGCATGAGGCCTTTAGGTTTGATTTAATTTGTTGAGTATGTGGATGGAGGCCACAAGTAACATAGTCTTAAGGAACATTGGTAATTGTTGATTAGGGTAGGTGGGTAGCATCATTGGACATGAGCGTATGAACTATTGGATTAATTGTTGTAAACAAAAAATAGACCATTTTAGGTCAATTTGTCTTGGTACACAAACCATAGTATAGGGTCGAAAAATAAATTTATATGTCAACACTTATGGGCTATTTTATTTTATTATTTTTATTATCTTTATTCATTATCCGTGATATGGTATCGTGAAAAAAAAAAAAAAAAAAAAAAAAACCCATATCTACTACAAACCCTAACGATGGAGCTCAAGATGCTTTTGATTTTATGGCTGTAGATCTGATCCCTAACCCGATTGATCCGACAATTTTATTTTCAAATATGGTTGATCATCAACATAAAAAATTTCTGCCACAAAGTTTTCGTGATGAGTGTTCGTAACTGCTGGTTTATCTTGCTTTTTACCTAAGTAGTCTTGTAATTGTTAGGTAAACTTGATTGATTAATCGATGATTATGGCCTAACTGGCGATGGATTGAACTATAAATATTTGGGTTCCTTTAATGTAAAACCCCGAGACATGAGTAAGGCAGGCTGACCGAGGGCGCTACAATAAGGCGCATAAGGGCCAAGCTCATAGAATTCCTTAGAAGAAATGGTTTGAGCACGCTAGCCCCTCAACCTTCCAAAGCACAATTGGTTGAGCTCAGAGGGCAAATGGCCTTGATCCTAATAGGCCAAGAATGATTCTGCATTGTTAAGTTTCTCCCAAGCTTAAACCCATGTGTGAACGCCCCAATGTCTCCAATGTCTCAAAAGTTCCAGATACCCTGGCAAAGATTGTGGAGATGGTAGGGACACGTAGTGAAGAAGATAATTTCATTGTGATGTCCAAATTTAATCAGTCTCTTCTTGGTTATTTGCGTTGAATTTTGCATTTCCTCCACAATTTATTGCTTACCTTTTGTTAACGTATTGTTTGATTGTCGGCCTCCTATCATTTGCTAAGTATTACTTATTCCTATGAGATGGAGTAAAGTTTAGTTTATATCCGCCGGCATTCTTTGAAGGTTATACATAGCATGTGGTTAAAATCTTAGCCCATATTCTCGCCTTTATAATCGCCTTTTTCTCGGTAATCCGCATAGTATACCCAAAGATTTGATGGAATTTAGGCTTTACAATTGGTTTAATTTTAACTTATATCTGCCTTATTAAATACATGTTATGTGGTTCGATCCTAGGTCCACTTAGTGTGGGGTAAATCTTGTCGAAAAGCCCTTGTTTAATCATTGATAATTTTTGTTATTAATTAATTATCCTATATGATAGCAGATTTGTAACTTTGTCATGTTAATGTTGTTTTTCTCGCTTAGATCGATAGGTTGGTAAACCTTTTTTAAATTCATTACTATTTCGATCTCTAATCCTTTCCTATGACTATTTAACTAATATTCTCTATTCTGTGGGTAGTTGGCAGAAATGCCAAGAGAGTTCATTGCTTACCTGTTAGCGAGTGTTTCTACCCTTTTGGCTAATTAATGCTATTTGCCGCAGTAACCGACCTCTTCTCCCCGCATTGTTATTTTGCATGATGATTGAAGATGGTAACCGGCCGATGAACGATTTTTATAAAACCATTGTATGTGAGTTTTTTTATATTACATAATTGGATGGTAAGAAATTACCTTAACTATATTTCAAAGTTATTCCTTGTGATGGATATATTTGACTTATCCGGCAGTAATGGAAAATTCCTTTTCTTACAAATGGTTGGTCTAAATTTGGATTATAAGATCCGGTTGGAAAATTGTAGTGGTCTTAATCATGAATACATAAATAATAAAAATTATTACCAACCTATAAGTGGCATTATTTGTGCTTAAACTTCTTCATAAATTAATGTATTGAATTATTCATAATAGGTTTGGGTTTTGAATGGTTTTATTTATGGATATGGCAAATCTATTAGTCGTTATTACTTCAACATTGAAAGGTTTGTATAGAATTCCTTTGGTAACTTTTATGGCTTGAATATGGGAAATATGGTTATAAAATTTTCAAATTCCTGTGACTCTATGGTTTCCCTTTAGGGTTCAATAAATTCAGGTGTCCTATTTAGTTAGTATAGGGTCTCGTGGATGTCTAGTTAATACAAAAGGTCTTGGCTAGGCTCGGCCTATATATCTCCCCACTTTGAATCACTAGTCTTACTAGGAATCATAGAGGTCATTGGGACTTATGTTTTATGTTATATGCTTTCATTCTTATATATTGAATCTTATATGTCTTTTTTAGGATGCTTTCTCCGCTATATTCTAAGTTTTATTTGTGATATAGGAAGCAAATACTTCTGATAAATGACACCGAATCTTCCAAGCAAAGATACTAGCAATCGCCGTATCGATGTCAATAATTCAAATGAAGGCAGATCCGGATGGCTTCCAATTGGTAACTGATATTCAGCAAGAGCATAAGGGCACCTAATAAGGTCGCTCGCCGTGGATTGCATGCATCAAGCCACCGAGGTACACATAACCTTTAATCTGCAAAGAATGTACACTTGGTGATGGTGATATTTCGCTATTCTTTCTTGGGGTTTAACAACATGCCGGACTAGTCTCAAGTTTTAAAGATGTGATTATGGAAAGTGCCATGACTTGATTATTGAGGCATACAAGAATCTTCCAAGTGCACATATGAATGCCGATAGTAAGGATTTGCATGATCTTCTAGCCTTTATCAAAGGTCCGATCGCTGGAAAAACGTAATGCACTTAAGTTTACTTATACCCCAAACAATAAAATGGATATCGCTATGAGGACCGGCAAAAAACCAAGCTTCCTAGATAACCCCTTTTTGATATTGCCGATGTGAATGATGGGGATCATTCGTGGCTTCTAACCTTGGTAATGGTTCTTCCGGGCCCTGAGGAGAATATTATGGAAGAATTAGAAACATACAACCTTAAGGAACCGAATTTGTTTAACAAAGGAAGTTTTCCAATTATGTCCAAAGTAGAATGTGGAGATTCATGGTGATCAATTCCAAAGAAGTGCTTTGGGCCAGCAAAAATCTTGGAGTTATAGCCCCATTAGTAAAGAGTCATTAATAATGCTGCACGCTTAAAACCCCATGAGGTATCTAAGGCTGAGAAGGATGCTATCTCCCTTTACTAAGCATATCGTGAAAAAATTACTTTAAAGTTACCTTTTGGTATTGAGATGCCGAGAAAGAAATGTGTAATAGGGAAATGAACCAGATATTGGTCAAAAGGGGCATATGGCCAAGACCAATGAACCAAGGATTGATTTCTACTTAAAACGATTTTGGAGGACATAACGCCTTTCTTTAAATGTAATTGTGATCAGGTTATGATGAAAAAATGTTCGATAATATCATATGGGTAGACCATATGATATGGTTCATGCTGAATAATTTGGACGTAATATGGCCTCAACAGTAAAATTCGATGAGGTTTGCCTTTATGGCTAGATGGTCGGCTACCGATCCCATTAAGAAGGTTGTCCTCTCATATATTGGGTACCTCAAAATACGTGATCTCATGTTCTAATGACTCACAGTGCTTGTCGAAAATGATAAAACTAATTTCAAACCGAGTTTGGTAACTCAAGGGCAAAGGGACATCATTGAAAAAAACTATCAAGTCTAGGAAGTTCTTGATGGATCATCTACATGATAACAAAGCAGCTTTGGTTATGCACCTTCCAAGAAAAGAAATCAGAATATTAATATCAAGTATGTATTCTTAGGTCACCTAAACCGGTAACTAAATAACACCAAGTTGCGGGAAATGAGCATGCTATTTTGGGCAAAGCTATCAAGCTTCACACAAGATTTCATTCTAATTTGCGTGTATGACACTTAAATGAAACATGCAATCAGATGTAAATCGACCTCAGTGGTCAAAATATATGGGTTTATCCCTAAATCTACCTATATGGGTTCTATCCCTTAAAATTCTACCAAGATATATGGGTTTATCCCCGATTCTCCGCTAATATGTATGGGTTTATCCCAATTTTTTCACAAGATTATTAAAAAATTGGAAAACAATTTTGAATATCTTGTCTTAATATCTTTTGAGTATCCGAATATGGATTGTTGTTTTAAACGTAAAAGAAGGATTTTGAGCACTTAATAGATGGAAGAGTCAAGCTACAAGTAATTAAGGAGAAAACTAAGACAAAATATGTTCATTTAACTTATTTCTCAAAGGTAGTGGATAAAATTTATTATAACAAGACATTCAAGACCTGCCCTCCGCAGATTTTTGAAATTCGTTATGACATTTGGGAAAATATGCCTTTGGATGGAGATATACCAAAGAATCTAAAAGATATGTTTTACAAACCAAAAAATAGTTTTTACCACCTTTATCGAGCCTACATGTATATGTAACATACCCGTGTTACAAAAATTTGTTGATCCCAAAATCGGGCATATTCAAGATCGACCGACATCAATATTATACACAACAAGGGGTTGAGGAATTGGTTTGCACTTGGATTGAATCATATACCCGATCATCCATTCAAGATTGATCTTTTTATGACCGGGTTGAGAGTACCATAGAGCAATTTTTGCTGTTCACAGATTCTTTTGAGTGAATTTAATGAACAAAAGCATTGAGCAATGTAAAAGTGAGTTAAAAAGGAAATCAGGTGGTTTGCAAAAAGATTTGTGGAAAGTAACAAGACTCAAAGAAAAATTCTTGTGTAATCGATGATGCAAAGGACGTAAATATGGATTGGTTGGTGAATAATTTGTATATCTCTCGGTAGTCGATAAAGCGTTTAATAATCCGCTTTTATCCGCCTAACGATATTAGAAATGAGGCAACAATCGACTAAACAAGAATGATTTTTGCAAATGTGCAACTTTAAAGGATGATTTAATAGCTCTTATTCAATCCGACATTATTGATATTTTGGGCTAAGGACATATATTCAATCTTGAACTACCTTATCTACTTGGCATCTTTAAAGCACACAAGTTTGAATACGGATTACCAATGCACATGATACTATTTTTCCACCATTGCTTCTATTATAGCAAATAGGTTAAATCTGATTTTGATATTTGGCCAACAATTTGCCATGAGAAATGCAAAGGTAAATAATATTTTTCTTAAGAATAGTATTAAAGCAAAGCATGGGTAGTAAATTCTATGTATGATGTGGTATGTAATCTTCCTCCCTAAAATATATGATCTCTTTGTAGTCGATATTACCAAGTGCTATGAAACATACCTCTAAGTGGGGATTATGGAATCTGCAATATAATGGAAAAAGTTATATGTATGGCTTGGAGCTTCAAAAGAAAGGTTAATCATGCAAAATTGGGATATGTGGTACAAAATTTTGATGATGGCAAGATTAAATTGAGTGGAAAAATAAAACTCCGTAGTAACATATGGCATATGATGGGATGTAAATTTGTTTATTCAAATAAACAAATGGTCGCTTATCAACCGCTTTTAATGCATAATGGAATTTATAGGCAAAACTAAAGGCATCCCAATGGGATTTGCTTCAAGCCCGTGTTGGTGCAACTTATATCTTGCGGTTTTTGAGTCGGGATTTTATCTTAAAACTAATTGCGATGGAAGACTTATGGAAGCAAATGCTTTCAAGTTCACTTTAGATATATTGATGATCTTTCTTAGCATCAATAATCCAAGTATCGAACTTTTCTTGGGCTTAGCAACATAAGCAAAGAGATAAGCATTTATAACATGGATTACATTGGTATCAAGGATGAAAACCAGATATTGCAAACCAGACACATCATTTGGGAAGAAAGTGGACTTCCTAAACATTACTATTGATATTGTATTACATGTTGGAATGTATAATACATGTGTTTGACAAAAGAAATAACTTACCTTTTTATAGCTTCAAGGTTTATACATGCCAAAGAAATTGAGACCTTATATTATGGCATGTAATGTGATCATTTCACAGGTCCAACCATTATTATATGCACACGCAATCCCTTTCGGGTAAATAGATGACTTATTGAATCTTATTAATTGCTTTATTGATAAAGGCTTTAAGAAGAAGGACGATGGCATAAAGTTCTCGTGGTATTGAGAAAGGAGAATTTTCCGTGCTTGAAATATGATATAAAAAAAATAATCAAGTATTCGAATTGGGCAAAATCCCCGTAATATTCTAATGTAGGTGGCAAAAGTGGTCCCAAACATAGGGATCTATTGATTCATTAGCGCTAAGGTTTTGCTAAGTATGATTTTTGGCACATGGTACTCAAGGCCTTGAGTAAAGAAGAGTTCCTAACACTTAAATAAGTGATCAATTTTTGGCATTTGAGTTGAGTAAAATCAAGTTAAAGTAATGTATTTGGCAAAAGGGGTTCCATGAGAACCACCATCTTTTATTGTTAGTCGTTGACCTTTCTCTAAGATTAAGCAAGACTTTGATATTGCTTGCACTTTTATTTTATGGACATCCGATACTAGCTTTAGGTTGGTTTTGAACACCCTTTTGAGGTAAATAAATCCTAGTGTCATTTTCTGCATTATATTCTCAAATATCTGATACTTAACTTTATGCTATTACTTGATAATTTGATTAAGTAAAGTTTTGCAAGAAAGCAAAAATACATATCCGAATACGCTTGAAAAAACAACAAAAATTGTTGCCAATGGTTATAGTAAATTGGCACATAAACAAGATCTTAAACTATACATTATGGTACTAATGTTCATACTCCTTTTGTTATAACGCATACAATTTAAAACAAAAAAAAGCTAAGACTTGGTCTTCCTAACGCGTGTAGTGCAAAGACCTTCGTGATCTTCATATCCCACTCTAGTATGTTTCCATTATAAGTAAATTCAAGAACATCTCCAAGGGTTAAAACCAAACAATTTCTTAAAACTGCTCCAACCTCCTAGGCAAAATTTCACATTTTGGCCACCACCGTGGAACTCTTTTTCGGTTTCTCGTCCAAGAATCACAACTCAGATATCCCCTTTGGTGGATCAGCGATGCTTGTTTTCATTCTCTAGTACCTAGTTATAATAATAAAAATCTCTATCGAGAACTTTAACACAATGCATGGAATTTAAATATAAATATACCGTGCCTCTAGTTGATATTGGCTCTCGTAGTGTGACACCTAAAAGGTTTATGAGATGGTGGTTCATCTTCGCCGGGTGTCATCATCGGATGTATCTAGTTCGCTACATTTGATCGGGTTCAAGAGCACCATGTCGATTTTTGACACCACGCCGAGTCTTAGTAGGTTTGCCGGATCGGAACTTCCAAGTTGCCGCCACTAATAGGTTTCACGCGATAGTTTCCATCGCAGATCCGGGCTTAAGCCGAGTCCCATGGTTAGACAAACTACATAAAAGTGCGCCCTTCTACCATGTTGTTTCCCTTCGTAAATGACTCCCACCTTCTAAGTGAAGAATGTTCTACGCCGCCTAGCTGGCTATATATATATGAAATACTCCTTTCCGATTTGGTCCCACACCAACAATATATCGATCTCGAAATGAAAGCAATAATAATTCTGGCCTCCTAAAATCTCGACACGGCTAAGACCTATAAAGGAAATAGTCATAAAAGAATGTATCGTAAATTTTTGCTCACCAAAGAAATGACCGAACTTGACATCTACTAGAAACACCGTCGCCATAGCCGAAAATAGGAAGGAAATATGGACTTGAATGTCAAAGGCGGCTTCGCCGTAAAAATAGCTTATAAAATGAAGATTTATTGGGATTTAACGTAATTATGATATATCTACTCTATTATTGCTGGTGTAAGGCCCATTTGACAAATTTAATTATTACATGCCTAGGATAGCAAAATGGCTTATACATGCTTCGGCATAAGAGCTCGAGGTTATCTATCCCCTAACCAGAATAAAATTGGTTTATATCCCCAATTAATTTGAATCCGATTAGTTGGGTATAATATTATGTTCCTCCTTAGCTATTTCATGGTATTCTATGATTTATAAGCATTATTCGACACTACTTTTGTAACCTCAACCAATTCTTGGTTTTCACTAATACCCCTTAGAATTTTTTTTCACCGGCAGAGGGTCCCTTTACAGCAAAGGATCCTCCAATCCTTTTGCTAACATTTGGGACCTTATCTCTCCCCCTAGAGGTAGGGATATATATATATCTATTATCTATTATTATATATATATATATATATATATATATATATATATATACAATTATATATACAATTATATTATGGGTCCTATGGGGTTGAAAGTTTGTAGAGATTCATCCCCGGCCGCCGATTTTCCGAGAGGTGTCACCAAATAGCCTTTGGATTTGATGGGGGCATGCATGGGGCATGCATGGGGCATGCACCCCATCCCTCGTCAGCCGACGGCACGGAGAAATCGTGGCCCTTGATTTTAAGGTTAAGGAAGGTGCAAGGAAGTTGCTAGCAAAGCTTGATCTCTACTGGCCCATCTTCAGATGGACGGTCTAAACGGTGACACTTCAATCAACCCCAAGTAGCCCCTTTATTTGGGGCTTTTGACGTGGGCCCCTAGATCTAGGGATTCAATTGGGGCATTTTATCCGGACCGGCCCATCCTTGAAATTGGGGGCATTTTATATATGATGTTTATTAAATATTGATGCTTATGTTGGGTAGATGTCTAATGTTGCCCCTCATATTAATTAAAGGATTTGATGACTCATAATTGTGGCAAGGGGAAAAGTAAAGGAAACCACGCCGAAATTTTGCACATCCATTTTTCAGAAGCTTCCCACTGTGTTCTAGCTATGGTGGCTCCAAAGAACTTTGCCAAAAAATTATTTCAGACATTGAAGTGCATGCAAGAACATCAATGGATATGCCAAAAGAGCCGATGTTATTTGTTGAAGGCGGCTTCTTCCCCTGGCTCCCCCGCTTAAACCAGGTCAAGGGATTTTCGAGCCCCTCAAGGTTCCTCCAGAGCAAGAAGAAAGCCTAGTTTTTTTTCCTTCTATCCAAACCATTTCTTCGATCAATTCTTTCTCACAAAGCAAAGATAGAGGTGTTTGATTGGGCTTACAAATGCCTAAAATGGCTTATACATACACATCCGACATTACGGCCGATTTTGGCCAGAATTAACTCAAGACTTTTCGTGATTGCCTATTGGTAAAATAAAAGTTTGCTCCAAAAGATATGATTCTTATCCTAACTCCGCTTGTTGATAGCTGGCTTAGTTTGAAGGCTTTTTCCATTTCATTCCTATGCTATTAGAGATTTGCAAATCTAGGTTGTTACCGCAGTATTATCTAACTTTTTTTTCTCGGCCCGACGTATATGCTCTTGGTTATTGATCGAATAGAGCGCATGGCAAGAATAGCAAAGCTTTCTAACTGTTGGAAAGTAGTTGCTACGAATTGTGGGCAAGGGAAAAGTAAGGAGAAAACCGCGACCAAATTTGTACATGCATTTTTTTCAGATCTTCACGCTGTTTTTTAGCTATGGCGCTGCCCAAGAATCTAACTTTGCCGTAAATTATTTCTCAGACGCTGGAAGTGCAAACCAGTTTTCCGAGCAGCTATAGTGCTTTGGGAAAGTCGGTTTTGCATATCTTCCTTTGAAATAGAAGTTTGCTCTCATTTATCCGCATTGGTCCGCAGACTTTTTAAGAGAGTGGTAAAAAGGATACACGTGATAAAAATCTCTTTGATCATGTCGGTTCTTCGATCCATTTTTATTTTTCTTGTTCCGCTTGTAACGCTATCGGGTATCTATGATCGCCTGCCAGGTTCTATTCTGATTTTGTTTTGGCAAATCAAGGCTTGCTAACCCTAAGAAGGTACTTAGATGCCGAATCTATGGAGCTCGATCTCGCTTATCTCATATCCGTTGTTTCTTTTGCGTATACATTGCATCTATTTTATCTTTTTTCTCAAAAATTTTTGAAGTAGTTTCTTGAAGATTTTCTGGCAAAGCGTGGATGCTTTGTTTACTTTTTCACAACAAATTGCTTCCAAATGGGACGCCTTACGCTTGTCGCCATTAGAACAAATGTATCTCCGTGGCATTTGGAGTGAATCGATTGAATCTACAGAGCGGTGATTATTATAGAATTGCTAAAAAATCTTGCAAAAGGATTTTAATAACGTGGTTGTATATACAGTAGTTCGCACATGGCCGCTTAGGCCATTACGCCGATTACAAAGCCTACCCAATCTTGGGATCATTTTTTTGTTGGCAATGCTATGTGGGTGCATTGTTGACGGATTTTTGCCGCAGGTTGTTGTAAGTTGGTGTGGTTACGATTTCAAGACCAGAGCCTTGCCGCTATGCGAAATGGCTTTTACCCAAATTTGCAAGCTTTGTCCGGCAGGGTAGTGGTCGAATGGTTGCCGCTTCAAAAAAGTCGAGTTTGGTTGGCTTGGAACAGCCGATCTTCTATAGAATGAGGTTTTCAACCAGTTGATAGGGATTTCCCGCAAGATTTGCTTATCCTCATATGATTTGGAATTTTTATCACGTGATTATCACCGGTGGATAAATAATTGCGCTGGTGACAAAGGACTACAAAGCTTTTCTATTTGTCTTTTACATCGCTGGAGCCCATATATGCTCGGTGTTTATTCGACTTCATCAAAGCAAGTGACATATATTAAAGCACTTTGTTTCTGAACCGACAACTTATTTCTATTCTACGCACTGCTTGGATTCCATGCGCTTGAAGAGTTTTAGTTGTTTCAAAAAGGTTCTAAAGATAAATTTATGAGGGTGCAACCCGCCAAAGACTTTTGATGTCATGGTCGCCTTTTTACTAGAGGTGCATACATGTTGTCTATCTTGGTTTTTTGCTAGGCCTCGCTTCTGGTGCTTCAAACTTCTAGTTTCCATTGCCATTGCTCTCCGTGATCCTTTGTGGAACCATATTACCCTTTCTCGCTTGTGGTACTATGTGACGTAACTTTTGTTCGTAAAATGGTCTATGATATACTTTTAAGTGTTAAAATGCTACAAATGAGAAGATGCCTTGATGATTTAGACCGCGGAAGATGCGACGCTGATGCTTTGTCACTGTTTTTGAGTTGTCATGTTTGCTCATCTTACCCGTGTGTTCGGAATGCCATAAGCAAAACGGTGGATTAACTAATGTGAAAGTTGTGTTACGGGACCCGCTACTTTATGACGTAATTGTACGTGGAAGAAGATATAAATTTGAATCAAATAGACCAGGTGCAATTTTGTTTGAAGGATCCGCAGCAATTAATGGGATATGAGTCGGTAATTTTTGCAATGGAGAAACAGCAGGCTTGCTTACAAGATGCGATGTGAACAAGTGTAAGAATCAAACCTCATCATCCGCACAATTTTTACGTAAGATGTGCTTGATAGAAAAATGTTGGGATGGTGCTAAACATGCAAAAGCCATTGCACAAGCCATGGATTCTGACTTACTTTGAGTTAGGTTAGTTTTAAAACCTGTCCCCATTGCTATCTATATTCTATATCTCATGATTCGTGATGTGTACTATAGTGTTTTGATCTTGTTGTTGTAAAATTTGTTCTTACCTTTATGCCCCGCTTTGAGAAAATTCCAAGCCCAAATGGATAGTCTACTTATAGATTGTGCGGTGGTGTCTGAGCTGCCGACAAAGGTAATGTTTAAGGAGTTCCGTGAGTAATCTGGACATTGGGGTAACTACCATATTTAGAGTTGTTCCATCTAGCTTCTAGTTTAGGGGTAACATTGAAGGATCGCTACACGTGGATGCAAAATATGAGCATCTTTTCTCGGGAGTAATTGCGCCAGATATGGCGAAGCTTTTGTTTACCAGATCTATCCTTGAAATCAATGATCCATTATCTTTCCAAGGCCCTCAACTTTAAGGTCGCGATATTTCTGGACTTGATGCACTTATTGACATGACCACAATCACCGGTCCGACAACCAATGGAATTCTATTTTTTGACTCTAAAGATCAGGTTAATGTCGCTTTAACCTTTGATGTTTCTAAACGTAGTCCATTTCCCAAAGGCTTTGGGCATTCTATATTATCGAAAAAATTTGAGGCATTCTATTCTATTGAGTAAATTTGAACAAACTACTAGGCAATTATGCCATGAACCATGCAAGGGCACACGCTATAATCGCTAGAGTTGTCGTAGTGTTGAACTCTAGTGTTTACTTTTTTGTTGTCTCTATTTGCCTTCAAGCTTTGACTTTTTGTAGTTCTCGCTTGTTTTGATAAGCTTTTGTCTCTAAACCGATCAGAGACTTGCTTTTTGCGTAAAATGCTCGCGGGCATTTGTTTTTAAGGACTCTTCAACAAAAGATTGCCATGCTTCAATATGCTTAGATCATATGTGTTGGTCCACAATCCTAAGATATTAAAATGTCTCAAATGATGCATGGAGAGCCGGGCCAAAAACAAATTGATAAACTTGCAAATGGCATCTTAGTTGTTGACCACCCTCTAGAAGAACCGCTTTATTTATCCTGTTCGTAACATATTCCCCGCATATGCCGGTGGGAGTTGGCGTATCCGGGTCCCTTTCAAATCTTTATCCTCCGGCTTTGTGGTATGACATGTAAGATGATATGCGATTGAAGTCTGAATTGATCGGCTCTAGTTTGACAAACCGCTTGCATGCAACCCAATGACAAAGAATATTTAATGCCAAACAAGCAGAAGTTCGCCTTGAGATGCTCTATAACTACTTAAGATGATGGAGTTTCCGATCATTATATGTACCCATATATTGAAATGCAATGGAGCCACCCACATGTGCATAATATTCTCGCTTATTTATACCGATATGTAACATCTTCGGGTCCGGAAAGCATACCAAATATGCCTTAACTCATCAATATTCATGAGCCAATCATATGGGTATTCATGAAATTTATTCCGCGTAATGTGGGTCACCAACAAGCAGCCAAATAAAAGTCAAGAAACCGATAACTTGCCTTGCAACCCTCTTTATTTTGCCTATATCCGAGGTTGTGCAAGTGCACTTATTGTTTATTTCATGGGAGACGATGTAGCTTTTCATTTTCTAACTTGACAACAAGTGCAGATATATCAAGATTGGACCTGCTTTATTTACCGAACAAAGAATAAAATGAGCCTTTTTAGATAAACTTGCAATCTTTTGCTCCCCAGAGTTCCATTGTGATGCCGCTTGCTTCGCTCATGAAGGGAACCACTTTTTGGACTTGAGGACCAACTTTGTTGCCTCGAAAGTAAGTTTTATGAAGATCATCAAAGGCACAAATAACCATGGGTCTACCACTTTTAGGAAGGTTGCCACAACATTAAGAACCAAAATCCACAGTGATAACCAAGAGCATGTTTTCAAGATATCGCAAACTATTTCCAATCACAGATTAAGGTCAGAGCAAAAAATGCTAAAACTTTTAAACAAAGCAAGTCCATGCCCTCCAAAGAGTATTGTTTTCAAGATACTGCAAACTATTTCCAACTCATAGGATTGCTTCAGAAAAAAAATGCTAAAACTTGAAACAAAGGAGTAAGTCCATGCCCTCATCAAATGCATTACTTTCCCAAATATTGTTGTATAGACGAAGCGAGAAACAATTTTGTACACAATATCTATTAAATGCATTTGAAACATGCTTTTTGGCTTTTATGGGTGTTTTGTTTCCCAAGAATTGCCCATTTAAGATTTAAGAAACCGAATGCACCATATATGGATCCGGGAAAATTACGTATATGCATATGCAAAATGCATATTGAAGTTAGGCATGTTCCACTTGCTTTTCATGTATGCATTACTTGAAACAAGACAATTTCAAGACAATTAACCATCATGCATGTAGGTGCACCATTGTTCCAAATTTTGCTAATTATAATTTGCTTGGTAAAGAGCAATGTAGGTATAACGTGTTGTTGATATAACATTTTGAATGTGCTATGCAGTACATTGCTCTAGATTTAAACTTACCCAATATACGTTATAAGCGATGCAAATAATTGGCTATATATGTATTCACGTCAAATCCCATGGCACTAGCCACTAGTGCTTTGGATATAGAGGCCGAATATTCCCAATGGAACTTTCGAGGAATCTAAGGGAATCTGCAAGAAAATTATTCTGCAAGGAGCCCGTTTATACCTCTCTCTGGAACATTGCATAATATTGTTAGAAGGTGTTTTTTTTTTTTTATTATAGGGTTACAAACGTGATCTACACGACGACCATAGATCTAGAACAACTTAAGGCTGCTGGAAGGAGAAGCAAGGCATCTAGTTCTCCAGATGGAATGTGCAGGAACAAGGGTGCATATATTTTGCTCTCTTTGTTGTTGCTATTAGATGTTTCTTTACAACAATAGCTACTACACAGAGGTAAGTATGTTAAAAACCATGTACCAGTGTCACATATAAAGATTCATTTGGGTCATTTATATTTTCTTACAAGAGGTGAACTTTGAGTATATGTCACCCCTCAATAGTGCCACATGCCATGTTGCTCTCAATACCATGAACTTAATTCCATTTAAATGTGTGAAGCACATTGTCATGAACAATGAACAACGTAGGTTGTGTTTCTTTGCGTAAGTTCTATTTTCTCATGTAACCTCACATCAGGCCAATGCATGCAAGAAGCATCTTTGGTTTTATATAAGGGATCAACCGGTGCTAAGTTGTTGCTGAATGAGGATAAAGACATAGCAGAAGCAACTTTAATTATGTATGAAGGTTGAGGTTATGCCACCAAGATACCATATTATTGCAATGCATAGAGGTGGGCACAATTGATTGAGGCATTGAATAGGTGATTTTGGTTTAGTGACAGAAGCATTTAAAAAGGCTATGGTTGGATAAAACACAGCTTATAGCAATTGATAAGCTTATAGTAATTTTGTTGGTTATTATTGCACAATGTGTTGGCGATGAGGTTAAGGCATTTGAACGCTGGATTCTCTATTTAGTGCAAAGCATATTAAAGAATGGTTGAACAATGGGCCCATAAATTGTTTTGTGCTTCGTACAACCCCATGGACCTTTCGTTTCCTGATTAGTAATGAGGCTAATTAAAACATAGAGGACTTTCAGAGTGAGGCTTAAAAGTTAAAAAAAGGGATGGCGAGCATTAAAATTTCAGACACAACTAAAATTGCATAGTTGTATCAGATTTACAAGCATGTACTTAAACCATGCAAAAAGAAATGTGAAACAAAAGAGTCTAGGAATAATCTTGGCCTAATGTGTTTTTGGCCAATTGTGGCATCAAATTTGTACTTTTTTTCAAATTGTTATGATTGCTATGCATAGGTAGATTTGGAGCCGCTCAATTAATGCAACTCACTTGAATTTGACTTTGAACTATCAAAACTTTGTTATTTACCTATGGCTTCTTCTAACGTATATTCTTGGCACTCAAACGAAGATACTCACCTTGGATTTTAGTCCCGCATCTTTATAACCCATTGATAGTACAAAAAACTTGTATATATATATATATATATACACAATCTTAATCTAGTTATTAGCCTTAGTTCCCTCTAAGTCTTATAATCCAAGGGTTTGTATTATCTTGGTGGTAATAATGGTATATGGACAAATTACTGGGTCATATAAATGCTGGGGATACCTTGTTTAAGTTAAGGGGATCAATCTATCTCTATGGCTTTGGAAATGGAAACAAATTGTTAGCATGAACTTGTACCCTTGAAATAATAATTTAACCCATGTATTAAATGAAAAAGTTGTTGTTTTTGGGCTTGAAGGTATTTCTCAAGAATACTCGCTTTCAGAATATGGTCGCGTCCCACACTAGTAGTGGACATAATTTAGATTGATTTAGATGATGGTAATTTGTTGCCACTTGATCATCTTGTGATATATAAAATACTAGGTAGCTTGATAATCTTGGGTTTTGTTGATGTCTAAGTTTCTTGAGGCATCTAAGGCTTTTTCCTATCAAATACAGGTTGAAATGTGGAACATATGCATAATATAAGTATTATAGCAATTGGTAAAGGTTGGTATGTAGTTTTTAATGTTGAGCATGATATTGCTATGCCATAGGGTAATCATTTGGAAGTCATTTGAAAATCCTTTGTATAGGATTGAGTAAGGCTGGTATTATGCATGTAAACCTTGGGATAGGAAATAAAATTATTCTAACTAGAGCTTGTGAATAGAATTTGATACTTCTTTAGACACATTGTTATAATGATCCTAATTTGTTGTGAAATAAAGAGGAGTGGATTAACCTAAGGTTCTATTTATATTTGCTGGCTGATGCAGGGATAAGTAATTAACCAGAAATTGTTTACATATGCCTACCATAACATATAAGTATACCGCTTTTTGTGCATGAGGCCTTTTTAGGTTTGATTTAATTTGTTGAGTATGTGGATGGAGGCCACAAGTAACATAGTCTTAAGGAACATTGGTAATTGTTGGATTAGGTAGGTGGGTAGCATCATTGGACATGAGCAGATGAACTATTGATTAATTGTTGTAAAACAAAAAAATAGACCATTTTAGGTCAATTTGTCTTTGGTACACAAACCATAGTATAGGGTCGAAAATAAATTTATATGTCAACACTTATGGGCTATTTCTTTATTTTATTATTTTTATTATCTTTATTCATTATCTGGTGATATGTGGTATCGTAAAAAAAAAAAA
The DNA here is from genome assembly GCA_021234155.1 of Isoetes taiwanensis. Classification (NCBI taxonomy): domain Eukaryota; kingdom Viridiplantae; phylum Streptophyta; class Lycopodiopsida; order Isoetales; family Isoetaceae; genus Isoetes; species Isoetes taiwanensis. The sequence continues at coordinate 46,449 of JAJEKV010000866.1, read as the reverse complement.
AAAAAAAAAAAAAAAAAAAAAACCCTAATATCGGCTACAAACCCTAACGATGGAGCTCAAGATGCTTTTGACGGGATGGCGGTAGACGGATCCCTAAACCCATTGATCCGACAATTTTATTTTCAAATATGGTTGATCATCAACATGCAAAAATTTCGCCACAAAGTTTTCGTGACAGAGTGTTCGTGTAACGGCTTTTTTCGTTTATCTTGCTTTACCTAAGTAGTCTTGTAATTGTTAGGTAAACTTGGATTGATTAACTGATGATTATGGCCTAATCTGGCCGATGGATTGAACTATAAATATTTGGGTTCCTTTAATGTAAAACCCCGAGACATGAGTAAGGCGTATGCACCCGAGGGCGCTTACAATAAGGGGCGCATAAGGGCCAAGCTCATAGAATTCCTTTAGAAGAAATGGTTTGGAGCACGCTAGCCCCCAACCTTCCAAAGCACAATTGGTTGAGCTCAGAGGGCAAATGGCCTTGATCCTAACAGGCCAAGAATGATTCGCATTGTTAAGTTTCTCCCAAGCTTAAACCCATGTGTGAACGCCCCCAATGTCTCCAATGTCTCAAAAGTTCCGTGATACCTCCCGCAAAGATTGTGGGAGATGGTAGTCGATACGTAAAGTGAAGAAGATAATCGACAGTGATGTCCAAATTTAACTAATCGCCCCTTCTTGGTTATTTGGTGTTGAATTTTGCATTTCCTCTCACTGAATTTATTGCTTACCTTTTTTGTTAACGTATTGCTTGATTGTCGGGCCTCCCTATCATTTAAGTTAAGTATTACTTATTCCTATGAGATGGAGTAAAGTTTAGTTTATATCTGCCGGCATTCTTTGAAGGTTATACATAGCATGTGGTTAAAATCTTAGCCCATATTCTCGCCTTTATAATCTGCCTTTTCTCGCAATTGCATAGTATACCCAAAGATTTGATGGAATTTAGGCTTTACAATTGGTTTAATTTTAACTTATATCCGCCTTATTAAATACATGTTATGTGGTCTCGATCCTAGGTCCACTTAGTGTGGGGTAAATCTTGTTTAAAAAGCCCTTGTTTAATCATTGGATAATTTTGTTATTAATTAATTATCCTATATGATAGCGTGATTTGTAACTTTGTCATGTTAATGTTGTTTTTCCGCTTAGATCGATAGGTTTGGTAAACTCCTTTCTTTAAATTCATTACTATTTCGATCTCTAATCCTTTCCTATGACTATTTAACTAATATTCTCTATTCTCAGGGTAAAAGGCGTAAAATGCCAAGAGAGTTCATTGCTTACCCGTTAGCAAAGAGTGTTTCTTACCCTTTGGCTAATTAATGCTATTTTCAGTTTGCAGTAACCGACCTCTCTTCTCCCCGCATTGTTATTTTGCATGATGATTGAAGATGGTAACTGGTCGATGAACCATTTTTATAAACCATTGTATGTGAGTTTTTTTATATTACATAATTGATGGTAAGAAATTACCTTAACTATATTTCGTGTTATTCCTTGTGATGGATATATTTGACTTATCTCAAGAATGGAAAATTCCTTTTCTTACAAATGGTTGGTCTAAATTTGGATTATAAGATCCGGTTGGAAAAATTGTAGTGGTCTTAATCATGAATACATAAATAATAAAATTATTACCTAACCTATAAGTGGCATTATTTGTGCTTAAACTTCTTCATAAATTAATGTATTGAATTATTCATAATAGGTTTGGGTTTTGAATGGTTTTATTTATGGATATGGCAGTATCTATTAGTCAAGTATTACTTCAACATTGAAAGGTTTGCATAGAATTCTTTTGGCAGAACTTTTTATGGCTTGAATATGGGAAATATGGTTATAAAATTTTCAAATCTCCGTGGACCTCTATGGTTTCCCTTTTTAGGGTTCAATAAATTCAGGTGTCCTATTTAGTTAGTATAGGGCTCCGTGGATGTCTAGTTAATACAAAAGGTCTTGGCTAGGCCGGTCTATATATATATATATATATATATATATATATATATATATATATATATATATATATATATATATATATATATATATATATATATATATATATATATATATGTATATATACAAAGCCTAGGCCTGAACCTTGTCTCGAAGACTTAGTCCAAGTCCAGACATCCAAAACCAGTCCAGGATAACCTGTGACATGGTCGGATTTATCAGTTCCTGTTTCCATACAAGGAGAATATTAAATACCATTCCCTAAGATCCCACCTTATCCTCTGCTGTTATTTCGGTGATGGGGGCAATTTCCTTGACCATATTGAAACTAATCCAAGTTCAATATTAGTGCTTAAACGAGTGTCTAGTCACATGCTGATTACTAACTGTTGGCTAATGAATAAGGACGATCTAAATGCATTACCCAGACATACACCAATTTTCATAGTAAGATTATTTCAAAATGCTTCAATAAACTTGACTAAGATAGACTATTTAAACTGCCTTCATGTATCAGAAATAGATCTACGAAACAAAGCCTTTTTTTTGACGATGTCCTGGCTATTAACTATGGTATGGCTAATCTTTAAAGAATTTTCAGAGATCTTACATTTATTCCATGTTCATGCCTTAAAGATCAGCTTAAAAAGATTTCCAATGCTGCTGTATAAAATAAAGAACCAATCCTTATAACTATATGAAGCAAACTCTATTATGGACATGCTGTTTTTATTCATAAATTCTAGTTTTATTCTGACCATTCAATGCTTGAACTTATAAAGGCCGACTTATGATAAAGGCTACAAGTTAATATTTAAGCATACGGTATCATATTACTGCTGATCTAGTTTCAAAACAGAGAACTCATATCATTTACTGCATATAGTTCCACATGTGAAAATACTAAACTATCAGGCAAAATAGTAAAGGGTAAAGTGTCGTTAGTATGTACAAAACTCCCAGAGCCTTGAACTTATCAGTCCCGAGGTCAAGCCTCGGGGAGGCCTGGAGAACCACTACTGGTCGCAAACATTACTATAATAGAAGACAGGTCGTTATATAATAGAGAACCACTACAGGTCGTTATATTTCAAAGATATATTTCAAAGATGATAATACTCTTCAATAGAAGTTGCATACACAGGAGAAATAAAACTTTCATTCTTTCTTCAAGACATTTAGTAAGAAACTAAAAAGCCTAGTGCAAGATCAAGCAGAGTTTTAGTTTGAAGACCCTATATTCAAATGCAAATAGTAGGAGGCTATATTTTCCATTGCATTCAAAAGACATTAGAAATTGAAAAACAAATTCCAAAACCAATTTAAATGGTTTCAAAGACATGTCTTTGTCTTAGTGTAACATGCATCCTTTAACTTTGGGCTGCCCACCATTGGCGATAATAAGATGAACTTATTCTCATTTAGAGAATAAAAAAATAGGCAAAGTATGCTAAAATTCAATCACGTTGTTCGCAATCTTTCCGCACATTAAGAGAATACTTATCTCAATAATTGGAATCACGCTTTGACATGATCCAAGAAGAAAACCTTGTACCATCCTATATGAACAAAAATTCAAGGAGGTGGAGTTCGTTACCCCGTGATCCAACCATGTCAAAATTAGCTTCAAAAAGGTAATTAGACAAGGGACGCCGTAAGCTATAGAACACTACGGTTTGTCACCCTTCACCCTCGCCTCTGTCCAAGTTTAGAGCCAGATATAAACCCATCTATTTCAAGCTGATATTTAACAACAAGAAGCTAAAAAGCATAAACCGAAAAGCATGGTGCCCATTGTCAAAGACAAATGGACATGGTTCAAAGATATGGAGCATCAACGGCTCTAAAAAGAATAGAAAATACTTAACAAGTCCAAGCTATAATAGAAAGACATATGCTTGTATGTGCTAACATGTTTCAAAGATGTAGAGCAGCAGCAGCCCGAAAAATGCGATGTGCATAAACCTTACATAGCATTTGCGTAGATGTTTAAAGCAATGGAGTTCATGCTTAGAAGTAATATAACCACAAACACATATTGGACAGAACTTACATTAAGTTTTGAGCTTCGTGCCAGATGTAATATCTTAAGTTTGCATATCCAGGCAGATGGTACTATAGCAACAGAAGCTAAGGTTAAATATAGAAATGCCTTAACCTTTTTGAGTCCGGCCATATGAACTTGTAATACAAGAACACGCAATCATTTGTTGCATCCGCTGTCATCCATATAGCTTCACAGATTAGAAGACCTCTCGAGGCATATGCCAAATAAAGTCCAAGCATATGGCAATGGAGCTTAGATCTATCTCACTGGATCCATTAGGAGTATCGCCGCTCCCTAATGCTATTTTCAATGCATAAAAAATGAAGCAAAGCAGGTTTCTACATATCTCCAAATTTTTTGCGTGGCATTTCACAACCAATAAACAAAGGATGCAAGTGGCAAAATGGAGTATTACACATCTTCTGCAATGTAATATCTAGCGAGGATGTGAGCAAGTAAAAATGGATGCCTCATAATAGATGGAAACCGTGATGCTTTTAGGAGAAACAAGAGCGCCGTTTTAGGGCTACGGCCTCTTTAGAAGAAGACAAAATGAAATGCGGCAACCTTAGGGCAGAAAAAAATAATAATATTGTAAGCCTTTGTAAAAGATATCGCCAAGAACTGAATTGAACCACTCGCCATTTAATTCAGAACTGATTATCTCGGCTAATAGGCTATCAAAGTGTTATTTAATTTTAAATATTAAAGCCTACCGATAAGCATAGATAAGCAAGTCCTCCCATACTAGAAAGACACAATAGACAACTATAAGCTATAAGTCCTTGAATGCTTTTTCGAGTTTGGCAATAAGCACAACATTTTTAACCTTGCTATCTTATAACGTAGAGGCCATGTGTTTTTTTAATTGCAAATATATGCAAACAAAAATGGCTAGCAATGGAGCCCATGCATGTATCATGCTTTTTTTGTTTTAGCAAAGTGTAGGCCAAAGGAGGACATTTTCTTTCCTAAATATATTATGTGGGGAATGCTAGGCTAGTGTGCCTAGTAACGGCTTCCTCATGATGCAAATAAAAAAGTGGCTCTATGTACCTTGTCAAGATGTGCATATCCCAAGCAACATGCATAAAACGAGTTTTCCAAATAAATGTGCGCATTAAGTATATTAGGCAGATGATACCTTTACATTTTGTCATTGCCATAAGGTTCCAGATAGAAATACTTGTTGGCTTTGAAGTATCTTCATAGATGCAAGAATCCTCCAAGTTGGAATACTTGTTGAGTATCCCCATAGATGCAAGAATCCTCCAAACTACTTTGAAAGATGTTGCCTTTTGCAATCAGATACTCCAAAGAAATGCCATACCAAAATGGACTATTGGTGTAGCAGCCTATTCCCAACATGTGTAATTCGCACAAAAGTAGAAACAAATGCTTTTTATATTTGTACAACAAAGATCTTGTTGCATGATAAAAAACTTGGCCAAAAAAGAAGCAAAACAAGGACATTGAATATATATTTATATTTATAGATATATATAAAAATTGGCCTCTACCTCCTACCGGAAGGCAAAGCAAGTCCCTATCGAGGGAGTATGGGAGGTCCCTATACTCCATATAGGGACCCTCCCCGCCAACTGCCATAATAATATTCAAAAAATGTAGTAAAAGCATGAAGTGATTAGAGCAACATACCGCCAGCAAGTAGTGATTCTTGATTGTATCATGTATCGCTTTTCTGCCAATTTGACATAATCTGCTTTTCTTAGAATGTTTGGGTTAAACCATCATTAGACAAAATGACAATAAAATGATTGGCTCCAAAAGCCATGGAGTATAATAGTTAGCCAAAGGTCGTTTTAAAGGATCACATGCTCAACGAGCAAGTGATGTGAACAGTTTGGTAAATTTGCTTAAAAGGATCACATGCATAGCAAGCAAGTGATGTATACAATTTGAAACACCTTTCAAATTGTGCCTTATCTTAGTAGACTCTCAAAATAAACTGCAAATAACCTTTCAATCTTGTGAAAGCATAATGAGATTGAAGAGACATACCAGTAATTGTTGATCCAAAAATGTATGATCTTTCATGTCAAGAGCTTGAAGCTATTAACCTCAAATTGAGATGCTTGGAGTAACTCCAATTCTATAAAAGAAGAATATATGACTGGCTAGAAAGCCATAGTGCATAACAGCCAACTAAAAGGCTGGTTTTGAGTATCACATGCACAACAAGCAAGTGAGGTATTGGTTCTTGTATTATAGATCACATGCACAACAGGCAAAGTGATGTAAATCAATGTATAACTTCTGATATAGTTACAGCAGTCAGCCAAAGGCTGTTCATATGTACAACGGGCAAGTGATGTAATATTCTGTAATATTGTTAGCACATGCACGAGAAATAGGTGATGTACAAAAATTTGAAACTCCTTACAGATTTATGTCTTAGCAAGTGGTCAAATGCTAGGAGAGTAATGATGCAAGTGGTTCTCGGACCCAGCACCAGTTAAACCAATAGCACTGAAGTCACAAATATATAGCCAGATATGCAATTCAAAACTCCCAGAGCCTTGAACTTATCAGTCCCGAGGTCAAGCCTCTGGAGGCCTGAGAAACCACTACTGGTCGCAAAACATTACTATAATAGAAGACAGGTCGTTATATAATAGAGAACCACTACAGGTCGTTATATTTCAAAGATATATTTCAAAGATGATAATACTCTTCAATAGAAGTTGCATACACTGAGAAATAAAACTTTCATTCTTTCTCAAGACATTTAGTAAGAAACTAAAAGCCTAGTGCAAAGACTGCAGAGTTTTAGTTTGAAGACCCTATATTCAAATGCAAATAGTAGGAGGCTATATTTTCCATTGCATTCAAAAGACATTAGAAATTGAAAAACAAATTCCAAACCAATTTAAATGGTTTCAAAGACATGTCTTTGTCTTAGTGTAACATGCATCCTTTAACTTTGGGCTGCCCACCATTGGCTTATAATAAGATGAACTTATTCTGCATTTAGAGAATAAAAAAATAGGCATGCGTTAAAATTCAATCACGCTTGTCTCCCAATCTTTCCAGACATTAAGAGAATACTTATCTGAATAATTGGAATCACGTTTTTGACATGATCCAAGAAGAAAACCTTGTACCATCCTATATGAACAAAAATTCAAGGAGGTGGAGTTCGGTTACCGCATCCAACCATGTCAAAATTAGCTTCAAAAAGGTAATTAGACAAGGGACGCCGTGTAAGCTATAGAACACCACGGTTTGTCACCCTTCACCCCGCTCTGTTCCAAGTTTAGAGCCAGATATAAACCGATCTATTTCAAGCGATATTTAACAACAAGTAAGCTAAAAAGCATAAACTGAAAAGCATGGTGCCCATTGTCAAAGACAAATGGACATGGTTCAGCATATGGAGCATCAACGGCTCTAAAAAGAATAGAAAATACTTAACAAGTCCAAGCTATAATAGAAAGACATATGCTTGTATGTGCTAACATGTTTCAGCATGTAGAGCAGCAGCAGCCCTGAAAATGCTATGTGCATAAACCTTACATAGCATTTGCAGATGTTTAAAGCAATGGAGTTCATGCTTAGAAGTAATATAACCACAAACACATATTGACAGAACTTTACATTAAGTTTTGAGCTTCAGGCCGATGTAATATCTTAAGTTTGCATATCCAGGCAGATGGTACTATAGCAACAGAGCTAAGGTTAAATATAGAAATGCTGACCTTTTTGAGTCCGGGCCATATGAACTTGTAATACAGTAACACGCAATCATTTGTTGCATCCGCGTGTCATCCATATAGCTTCACAGATTAGAAGACCTCTCTGAGGCATATGCCAAATAAAGTCCAAGCATATGGCAATGGAGCTTAGATCTATCTCGCGATCCATTAGAGTATCGCCTGTTCCCCAATGCTATTTTCAACAGTATAAAAAATGAAGCAAAGGTTCTACATATCTCCAGCTCTTGGCAGGGCATTTCACAACCAATAAACAAAGGATGCAAGTGGCAAATGGAGTATTACACATCTTCTGCAACAGAATATCTAGCGTGGGATGTGAGCAAGTAAAAATGGATGCCTCATAATAGATGGAAACCGGTGATGCTTTTTTAGGAGAAACAAGAGCGCCGTTTTAGGGCTACCTTCTTTAGAAGAAGACAAAATGAAATGCGGCAACCTTAGGGCAGAAAAAATAATAATATTGTAAGCCTTTGTAAAAGATATCGTCAAAGAACCAGAATTGAACCACTGCCATTTAATTTAGAACTGATTATCTCGCCAATAGGCTATCAAAGTGTTATTTAATTTTAAATATTAAAGCCTACCGATAAGCATAGATAAGCAAGTCCTCCCATACTAGAAAGACACAATAGACAACTATAAGCTATAAGTCCTTGAATGCTTTTTCGAGTTTGGCAATAAGCACAACATTTTTAACCTTGCTATCTTATAACGTAGAGGCCATGTGTTTTTTTAATTGCAAATATATGCAAACAAAAAATGGCTAGCAATGGAGCCCATGCATGTATCATGCTTTTTTTTTTTTAGCAAAGTGTAGGCCAAAGGAGGACATTTTCTTTCCTAAATATATTATGTGGGGAATGCTAGGCTAGTGTGCCTAGTAACGGCTTCCTCATGATGCAAATAAAAAAGTGGCTCTATGTACCTTGTCAAGATGTGCATATCCCAAGCAACATGCATAAACGAGTTTTCTCCAAATAAATGTATTAAGTATATTAGGCAGATGATACCTTACATTTTGTCATTGCCATAAGGTTCCAGATAGAAATACTTGTTGGCTTTGAAGTATCTTCATAGATGCAAGAATCCTCCAAGTTGGAATACTTGTTGGAGTATCCCCATAGATGCAAGAATCCTCCAAACTACTTGAAAGATGTTGCCTTTGCACTGTATACTCCAGTAAATGCCATACCAAAATGGACTATTGGTGTAGCAGCTATTCCCAACATGTGTAATTCTGACAAAAGTAGAAACAAATGCTTTTATATTTGTACAACAGCATCTTGTTGCATGATAAAACTTGGCCAAAAAAGAAGCAAACAGTGGACATTGAATATATATTTATATTTATAGATATATATAAAAATTGGCCCTACCTCCTACCGGAAGGCAAAGCAAGTCCCTATCGAGGGAGTATGGGAGGTCCCTATACTCCATATAGGGACCCTCCCTGCCAACTGCCATAATAATATTCAAAAATGTAGTAAAAGCATGAAGTGATTAGAGCAACATACCAGCAAGTAGTGATTCTTGATTGTATCATGTATCGTTTTCTGCCAGCTTGACATAATCTGCTTTTCTTAGAATGTTTGGGTTAAACCATCATTAGACAAAATGACAATAAATGATTGGCTCGAAAGCCATGGAGTATAATAGTTAGCCAAAGGCTGTTTTAAAAGGATCACATGCTCAACGAGCAAGTGATGTGAACAGTTTGGTAAATTTGCTTAAAAGGATCACATGCATAGCAAGCAAGTGATGTATACAATTTGAAACACCTTTCAAATTGTGCCTTATCTTAGTAGACTCTCAAAATAAACTGCAAATAACCTTTCAATCTTGTGAAAGCATAATGAGATTGAAGAAACATACCAGTAATTGTTGATCCAAAAATGTATGATCTTTCATGTCAAGAGCTTGAAGCTATTAACCTCAAATTGAGATGCTTGGAGTAACTCCAATTCTATAAAAGAAGAATATATGACTGGCTAGAAAGCCATAGTGCATAACAGCCAACTAAAAGGCTGGTTTTGAGTATCACATGCACAACAAGCAAGTGAGGTATTGGTTCTTGTATTATAGATCACATGCACAACAGGCAAAGTGATGTAAATCAATGTATAACTTCTGATATAAAAAAAAAGAGTCAGCCAAAGGCTGTTCATATGTACAACGGGCAAGTGATGTAATATTCTGTAATATTGTTAGCACATGCACGAGAAATAGGTGATGTACAAAAATTTGAAACTCCTTACAGATTTATGTCTTAGCAAGTGGTCAAATGCTAGGAGAGTAATGATGCAAGTGGTTCTCAGGACCCAGCACCAGTTAAACCAGCGCACTGAAGTCACAGAATATATAGCCAGTATGTACAAAACTCCCAGAGCCTTGAACTTATCAGTCCCGAGGTCAAGCCTCGGGGAGGCCTGGAGAACCACTACTGGTCGCAAACATTACTATAATAGAAGACAGGTCGTTATATAATAGAGAACCACTACAGGTCGTTATATTTCAAAGATATATTTCAAAGATGATAATACTCTTCAATAGAAGTTGCATACACAGGAGAAATAAAACTTTCATTCTTTCTGAAGACATTTAGTAAGAAACTAAAAAGCCTAGTGCAGTACTGCAGGAGTTTTAGTTTGAAGACCCTATATTCAAATGCAAATAGTAGGAGGCTATATTTTCCATTGCATTCAAAAGACATTAGAAATTGAAAAACAAATTCCAAACCAATTTAAATGGTTTCAGCACATGTCTTTGTCTTAGTGTAACATGCATCCTTTAACTTTGGGCTGCCCAGCCATTGGCGATAATAAGATGAACTTATTCTGCATTTAGAGAATAAAAAATAGGCAGTGCGTTAAAATTCAATCACGTTGTCTGCAATCTTTCCAGACATTAAGAGAATACTTATCTGAATAATTGGAATCACGTTTTGACATGATCCAAGAAGAAAACCTTGTACCATCCTATATGAACAAAAATTCAAGGAGGTGGAGTTCTGGTTACCTGCATCCAACCATGTCAAAATTAGCTTCAAAAAGGTAATTAGACAAGGGACGTCAGGTAAGCTATAGAACACCACGGTTTGTCACCCTTCACCCTGCTCTGTTCCAAGTTTAGAGCCAGATATAAACCGATCTATTTCAAGCTGATATTTAACAACAGTAAGCTAAAAAGCATAAACTGAAAAGCATGGTGCCCATTGTCAAAGACAAATGGACATGGTTCAGCATATGGAGCATCAACGGCTCTAAAAAGAATAGAAAATACTTAACAAGTCCAAGCTATAATAGAAAGACATATGCTTGTATGTGCTAACATGTTTCAGCATGTAGAGCAGCAGCAGCCCTGAAAATGCGATGTGCATAAACCTTACATAGCATTTGCAGATGTTTAAAGCAATGGAGTTCATGCTTAGAAGTAATATAACCACAAACACATATTGGACAGAACTTACATTAAGTTTTGAGCTTCAGGCCAGATGTAATATCTTAAGTTTGCATATCCAGGCAGATGGTACTATAGCAACAGAGCTAAGGTTAAATATAGAAATGCTGACCTTTTTTGGAGTCCGCCGTTATGAACTTGTAATACAGTAACACGCAATCATTTGTTGCATCCGCGTGTCATCCATATAGCTTCACAGATTAGAAGACCTCTGAGGCATATGCCAAATAAAGTCCAAGCATATGGCAATGGAGCTTAGATCTATCTGTGATCCATTAGGAGTATCGCCTGTTCCCTAATGCTATTTTCAACAGATAAAAAAATGAAGCAGTGTGTTCTACATATCTCCAGCTCTTGGCAGGGCATTTCACAACCAATAAAACAAAGGATGCAAGTGGCAAAATGGAGTATTACACATCTTCTGCAACAGAATATCTAGCGTGGGATGTGAGCAAGTAAAAATGGATGCCTCATAATAGATGGAAACCGGGTGATGCTTTTAGAGAAACAAGAGCGGCCGTTTTAGGGCTCGCCTTCTTTAGAAGAAGACAAAATGAAATGCGGCAACCTTAGGGCAGAAAAAAATAATAATATTGTAAGCCTTTGTAAAAGATATCGCCAGCAACCAGAATTGAACCACCGCCATTTAATTCAGAATCGATTATCTCTACCAATAGGCTATCAAAGTGTTATTTAATTTTAAATATTAAAGCCTACTGATAAGCATAGATAAGCAAGTCCTCCCATACTAGAAAGACACAATAGACAACTATAAGCTATAAGTCCTTGAATGCTTTTTTAAGTTTGGCAATAAGCACAACATTTTTTAACCTTGCTATCTTATAACGTAGAGGCCATGTGTTTTTTTAATTGCAAATATATGCAAACAAAAATGGCTAGCAATGGAGCCCATGCATGTATCATGCTTTTTTTTGTTTTAGCAAAGTGTAGGCCAAAGGAGGACATTTTCTTTCCTAAATATATTATGTGGGGAATGCTAGGCTAGTGTGCCTAGTAACGGCTTCCTCATGATGCAAATAAAAAAGTGGCTCTATGTACCTTGTCAAGATGTGCATATCCCAAGCAACATGCATAAACGAGTTTTCTCCAAATAAATGTGCGCATTAAGTATATTAGGCAGATGATACCTTACATTTTGTCATTGCCATAAGGTTCCAGATAGAAATACTTGTTGGCTTTGAAGTATCTTCATAGATGCAAGAATCCTCCAAGTTGGAATACTTGTTGGAGTATCCCCATAGATGCAAGAATCCTCCAAACTACTTGAAAGATGTTGCCTTTGCACTGTATACTCCAGTAAATGCCATACCAAAATGGACTATTGGTGTAGCAGCTATTCCCAACATGTGTAATTCGCACAAAAGTAGAAACAAATGCTTTTTATATTTGTACAACAGCATCTTGTTGCATGATAAAACTTGGCCAAAAAAGAAGCAAACAGTGGACATTGAATATATATTTATATTTATAGAATATACATTTGGTACACTTATATAATTGTATATATATAACAGAATCCTAATAATATAACTGCCATAATAATATTCAAAAATGTAGTAAAAGCATGAAGTGATTAGAGCAACATACCAGCAAGTAGTGATTCTTGATTGTATCATGTATCGTTTTCTGCCAGCTTGACATAATCTGCTTTTCTTAGAATGTTTGGGTTAAACCATCATTAGACAAAATGACAATAAATGATTGGCTCGAAAGCCATGGAGTATAATAGTTAGCCAAAGGCTGTTTTAAAAAGGATCACATGCTCAACGAGCAAGTGATGTGAACAGTTTGGTAAATTTGCTTAAAAGGATCACATGCATAGCAAGCAAGTGATGTATACAATTTGAAACACCTTTCAAATTGTGCCTTATCTTAGTAGACTCTCAAAATAAACTGCAAATAACCTTTCAATCTTGTGGAAAGCATAATGAGATTGAAGAAACATACCAGTAATTGTTGATCCAAAATGTATGATCTTTCATGTCAAGAGCTTGAAGCTATTAACCTCAAATTGAGATGCTTGGAGTAACTCCAATTCTATAAAAGAAGAATATATGACTGGCTAGAAAGCCATAGTGCATAACAATAACTAAAAGGCTGGTTTTGAGTATCACATGCACAACAAGCAAGTGAGGTATTGGTTCTTGTATTATAGATCACATGCACAACAGTAAAGTGAGGCAAAAGTGATGTAAATCAATGTATAAACTTCTGATATAGTTACAGCAGTCAGCCAAAGGCTGTTCATATGTACAGCAAGGGTCAAATGATGTAATATTCTGTAATATTGTTAGCACATGCACGAAATAGGTGATGTACAAAAATTTGAAACTCCTTACAGATTTATGTCTTAGCAAGTGGTCAAATGCTAGGAGAGTAATGATGCAAGTGGTTCTCAAGATGATAATACTCTTCAATAGAAGTTGCATACACAGGAGAAATAAAACTTTCATTCTTTCTGAAGACATTTAGTAAGAAACTAAAAAGCCTAGTGCAGTACTGCAGGAGTTTTAGTTTGAAGACCCTATATTCAAATGCAAATAGTAGGAGGCTATATTTTCCATTGCATTCAAAAGACATTAGAAATTGAAAAACAAATTCCAAACCAATTTAAATGGTTTCAAAGACATGTCTTTGTCTTAGTGTAACATGCATCCTTTAACTTTGGGCTGCCCAGCCATTGGCGATAATAAGATGAACTTATTCTGCATTTAGAGAATAAAAATAGGCAGTCGCTAAAATTCAATCAATGTTGTCTGCCGCATCTTTCCAGACATTAAGAGAATACTTATCTGAATAATTGGAATCACGTTTTGACATGATCCAAGAAGAAAACCTTGTACCATCCTATATGAACAAAAATTCAAGGAGGTGGAGTTCTGGTTACCTGCATCCAACCATGTCAAAATTAGCTTCAAAAAGGTAATTAGACAAGGGACGTCAGGTAAGCTATAGAACACCACGGTTTGTCACCCTTCACCTTGCTCTGTTCCAAGTTTAGAGCTAGATATAAACCGATCTATTTCAAGCTGATATTTAACAACAGTAAGCTAAAAAGCATAAGCTGAAAAGCATGGTGCCCGTTGTCAAAGACAAATGGACATGGTTCAGCATATGGAGCATCAACGGCTCTTAACTGAATTAAATTTAGAATAAAAAATACTTAAACAAGTCCAAGCTATAAGAGAAAGACATGCTTGTATGTGCTAACATGTTTCAGCATGTAGAGCAGCAGCAGCAGCCCTGAAATGCGATGTGCATAAACCTTACACAGCATTTGCAGATGTTTAAGTTCATGCTTAGAAGTAATATAACCACAAACACATTTTGGACAGAACTTACAATAAGTTTTGAGCTTCAAGCCAGATGTAATATCTTAAGTTTGCATATCCAGGCAGATGGTACTATACCAACAGAGCTAAGATTAAATATAGAAATGCTGACCTTTTTTGGAGTCCGCCGTTATGAACTTGTAATACAGTTGCAATCATTTGTTGCATCCGCGTGTCATCCATATAGCTTCACAGATTAGAAGACCTCTGAGGCATATGCCAAATAAAGTCCAAGCATATGGCAATGGAGCTTAGATCTATCTGTGATCCATTAGGAGTATCGCCTGTTCCCTAATGCTATTTTCAACAGATAAAAAAATGAAGCAGTGTGTTCTACATATCTCCAGCTCTTGGCAGGGCATTTCACAACCAATAAACAAAGGATGCAAGTGGCAAAATGGAGTATTACACATCTTCTGCAACAGAATATCTAGCGTAGGATGTGAGCAAGTAAAAATGGATGCCTCATAATAGATGGAAACCGGTGATGCTTTTAGGAGAAACAAGAGCGGCCGTTTTAGGGCTACGGCCTTCTTTAGAAGAAGACAAAATGAAATGCGGCAACCTTAGGGCAGAAAAAATAATAATATTGTAAGCCTTTGTAAAAGATATCGTCAGCAACCAGAATTGAACCACTGCCATTTAATTCAGAACTGATTATCTCGGCCAATAGGCTATCAAAGTGTTATTTAATTTTAAATATTAAAGCCTACTGATAAGCATAGATAAGCAAGTCCTCCCATACTAGAAAGACACAATAGACAACTATAAGCTATAAGTCCTTGAATGCTTTTTCGAGTTTGGCAATAAGCACAACATTTTTAACCTTGCTATCTTATAACGTAGAGGCCATGTGTTTTTTTAATTGCAAATATATGCAAACAAAAATGGCTAGCAATGGAGCCCATGCATGTATCATGCTTTTTTTTGTTTTAGCAAAGTGTAGGCCAAAGGAGGACATTTTCTTTCCTAAATATATTATGTGGGGAATGCTAGGCTAGTGTGCCTAGTAACGGCTTCCTCATGATGCAAATAAAAAAGTGGCTCTATGTACCTTGTCAAGATGTGCATATCCCAAGCAACATGCATAAACGAGTTTTCTCCAAATAAATGTGCGCATTAAGTATATTAGGCAGATGATACCTTACATTTTGTCATTGCCATAAGGTTCCAGATAGAAATACTTGTTGGCTTTGAAGTATCTTCATAGATGCAAGAATCCTCCAAGTTGGAATACTTGTTGAGTATCCCCATAGATGCAAGAATCCTCCAAACTACTTGAAAGATGTTGCCTTTGCACTTGTATACTCCAAGTAAATGCCATACCAAAATGGACTATTGGTGTAGCAGCTATTCCCAACATGTGTAATTCGCACAAAAGTAGAAACAAATGCTTTTATATTTGTACAACAAAGCATCTTGTTGCATGATAAAACTTGGCCAAAAAGAAGCAAACGATGGACATTGAATATATATTTATATTTATAGAATATACATTTGGTACACTTATATAATTGTATATATATAACATAATTGTTGAATATATATATATATATATATATCCTATATGAATGTTTATTTTATATAAATATATATATATATTTAACAATGCATCCATTGTGCACCTATAATCCTAGTTTCTCCATATCCTATGTGTTACGGTCGCCATCTGTTGCATTGTTACTTTTCCGTGTGTTGCCATATCTTTCATTACCTATTTTTTCCTTGTCCTTGTTGTGCTCCTTCCTATACATTTTATTCGTTAGTCTCTTGCATATTTATCCATATTCACACCATACCTTTCTGTCCATCCGGTTATGTTTGACAAACGATTCTTATGCCTATTCCTTGATATATAAAACATAAAACTCTAAATCTTCTATATATATTACATTCTAGGATTTTATTCCTTTCTAACATACTATATATAGCCGCATAAGTTGAACTTATGCCCCGAAGTCTTGGAATATATGCCTATCCTGTCCTGTCCCCTTGGGCCAGGCCAGTGATTCCTTCAGGCTATTTCTAGCAAGTCGGAAATTATCAGTCCCTAGCCTAAAGCTAGGGGGGCTCCGAAGACCAGTATCCCATCCTTAATTTTGTTCTGTTCCTAATCTTAGCTTATCTTATGATTTGTATATTTTCCTTAACTTCTCATGGACTTCCTTATCTATATGTTTTTTTATATAACTTTGATTTCATTTTTCATGCACCCTTATCATTCAGGATTAAATCTGAACTATGTTCTTTTCCTTTATTTTACAGCAGATTACCCGTTTTCCATATAGCTTCTTACTCTATTATATCCTTCCTTCTATTTTATCCTTTATTACATTTTACTTGCTTCTTTAACATTTTGGGCTGCATATGAACTATGTTCTTTTTCTTTTATATTATTCAGCAGATTTCTACCATTCCATTAAACTCTTTAATCTCCTGTATCCATCCTTCTCTTTTTTTTAACCACTTTACTATAGTGCCTTCAACCAACCCTCATGTTCTATTTTCTTATTATCAGAGTCCTAGTATCCTTTTGGTTTTTCCATTTTACCATTTCATATTTCATGTTCTTTATTTCTTTTATACGCATTTCTTATTACCATTTGTACTCTGTTTAAAAAACCACTTTCCTATTTTATGACCCATATTCTCATATTTTCTAAAAACGAAAGTCACTTTTCATTTACTATTTTTGTATTTTCCCTTCACTTGGGTTTCTTTTATCTGCCATAACTCTCCGTTTTGCCAGTATTCTTGCTACATATTCCTCTTCCCGTTATCCTAATCTGTTTTTACATTTAACTTAATATTTCATCCCCTATTTTCCTTAAGAAACAAAACCAGAAGCGTGCCTTTTTTTTAAAAAACATAGCAATTTTATCTGTTATGTATCTGCCGTCATCTTAAAGCTCATGGACCTTAAAGTCTAGATATACCTCAGTTATAAAATCAGCATATCAGGGTTTTTGAGCTTCTTACCAAAATGGCCATTACAGCTTAAATGAACTTGTAAACTGAACTACTCAAAGTCTTGTAGACTTGTATACCGTGTAGCAGCTTATCCTTTTCCCTTTTGTAGCACATCAACATAAATCCAAATGAATGAGTTTATGGAGATATAGAACAGGTTACCTGCAGCCAAACAAAACCCAGGTTAGCATGATAATGGTAACTGAGTTAGGGCCGTCAGGTAAGCAGTTGTTCTATATGGCTCTTCGCCCTTCACCATAAGAATTCAACATATTTCTACATATATTCAATCAAAGAAACAAGATAATCTTAGTCTATGTAATTTTAGAACATAAGCTCCATATTCTGAACCTGTATAATGTAAACTACATCTAAAAAACCTGATTCGGTTGGATTTCCATGCAATCCTCGAGTTCCTCTTCATTTATCCCTCCTTCGTCCTCAGGTTCAGAGGTATCCACCAGACTTGTGATGTTGTTGTCTTTGCTGCTGTCTCCTTCCTTAATGCATGTATATTTCTTGATCCCTAACTCTGTATCTTCCCCTGGCTTAATCAGATTAAACTTGTCCACTATCTCCTGCAGGAGCCCTTTGCTTGGTTGAGCAATGATTCCCGCCTTTGCCTTGCAAAGAGCGCCTAGATTGAGACCTTGCCTTTTGATCAAGCTCGCCAGCTTGTCGCCTCAAAGGTCTTGTTACCACTTCCCTCCTGCCTAGTCATTGCGGCGCAGAGCACACTCAGCCTTGCCGCGCAGATGTAAATAGCGATATCCCTTAAATCTGCCCCTGTCCTATCCCTTTATACTCTCCGCCGATATGGCTTTCTTTGTTCTTGCTTTGCTAAAATTGCCTTATGCTTAACTATAGGTTTTACTTACTAACCTTGTTCTTGCGATGTAAAGAAACTCCATCTTTGTTTCTGTCGGTAGTATAGTTCTCCTTCTTGTCCGGCCAAGGGTGACCAAAGATCTTTCTCATCATGAGACCTATTGCCATATCTTCCTTCGCATCGAGATTCCAAAGCTTGCCGGGTGCACCCCATTCCCGGAATATGATGCTACTTCCCGGAATCATCTCCGCCGAGCCCTAACCTATTTCTCGGTTTTTTTTTTTACTATTTCCTCTTACTATTTTCCATTTTCGATTTTTAACATTTTATTCCATCCTTACTCGTCTCCTTTCCTATTGTATTCTAGTCACTTAATTGTATTCTAGTCCCTTTCAGACGGGGTTTATTAATTTCATTATCATAATCTTCCATGTTCCTTCTTATCCCCATCTTAACTCCATTTGTTACCTTTAGTTTGTCGACCCGGCCATGCCGATTGTTCCCATGTCTCCTTTTTTTGGTGTTCCTTTATCGATGATCCCTCCTTATTTTTGAGAAAATTCTTGTATGTCGCTTTTACCCTAGTTGTTGTTCCCAAGACAACAAACCTTTTAACCCTCGCATTTATGCATATACATTTTCTTTCCTTATTCCTTGGTAGCTAATTTAGTCTTGACATATATTCTCGCCTTTTTTTCCTATAGTTATTCCCCTTTTTTTTTTTTCGTGTTCTCGCTAATTGGTCTTCATGCTTCTTCCTCTACTATCTTTAGGATATATATGTATATATATATATATATATACAAAAAAATTGGTCCTACCTCCCACCGGAGGTCGTGTGGGCCCCATATGCAATGATAGGGAAGGGAGGGTCCCTATACTGCATAAGGACCCTCCCGCCCCTAAATCTACATTCAACTTATATAAAAGGAATATCTTTATTAACTATACCATAGTATTTATGCTGTTACCTGTAATCCTGTAGCATTTTGATCATGGCTTCGATGTCGATTTCACCCCGGAAAATTCTCCTTTCTCATTGTCTTGCATACTATGTGTTGCACGCCACTCTCCTTGAACCCGCTTTCAGATGAACCTATGTATTAACTGGTGTAGATCTCCTGCTGCCTTTATTGGATTAGTGTGCACATATAACATTGGCATGATCTGGGATATTATCACATTTTTTGCCCAGTGGTATGGCCTGCATGCCTTGGCTTGCACATATTTAGAGATGTGGAAGGGAAGCAAGTCCCTTTTGTCATAGTGATATGTTTCATACAGTCCTTGAAAGGGATCCAATATTTCAATGGTCATATTCAAGAAATTGACCTTTTTTCCTTTATATTTTGCCTTCATATCCTGCTCCCAGTACGTTGTTTCATCCTTGATCTCGAGGAATGTCAAGTTGTATATGGTGTTGTCAACTGTCTCTCCTTTTTCCAGCAACAGGTATTTTCTTATATCTCCATTATTAATACTTATCAGATCATCCATGTATCTGAACGTGTTTGCAAATCCTTCTGCTTCCTTGCGTTTACCTGTTCTGATTAGTTTGAGAATAAATTGCAACTCAAAAAAGGCTAAATATAGGTTGCACCACGCCGGACTGCTGGCGAATCCCATCGGTATTCCCTTTACTTGTTTCCATATGTCTCCTGCCATTTGTATGTAGCAGTTCCTCAATAGCCAATCATTCATAATGTTGAATGTGTGCTCATCTATGTTTTTCCATTTTTCACTGTTTGGTACATAGTTCTTCCATTCCACTTGCACTTCCCCTTTGCTGTTTATTTTGTACCATATGCTGTTTCTCCTGTGATCATTCTTTTTTTGCTTCCATATGTGTCTAGTGATCAAGATCATAACCTGGCAGATACCTTCCTCCCCTTCCAAGGGGATATTTTCATAGCATTTTGCTATGTCTGCCACAAAGACATCATCTATTTTTTGTGGTAAATTGCAGACTACGTCATATATTGAATCTACTATCCATGCCGCCTTAATCTTCTGCCTTTGGAACATATTAGCCTGTGCTAGTTTGCTTTCACAAACTTTTGGCCATATCTCCATATATGTGCTAAGGATCTTAGCAATCAGGGTGGAAATTTGTGTGAATATCGAACCATAAGCATTTGTTATCCATCGATAACTGTTCTTGTGTGCCTTGAAGATGCCTAAGATGTATGGCAGATTAGTTTTTGTCAGCTCCCAATCTCCCAGTAGTTCCTGTATTTGTTGCCTGCAGTTCTCCTGTATTTCTTGTGATGTTTTATCCATTTTACAAAAATCTGCACTCTCAAGTCTGGCCATTGCTTCGTCCCTCATATGCTTGGGACAAATAAAAGCTGGGTTGTTCCCTGCCTTGTCAATTCCTGCTATGTACAGATTGTTTATCAGCCATTTGATGTTGTTCCCAACTTCCTCATCTTTGATTTGGAATTTCTTTTTTCTCCCCTTCCTTATAGTTTCTTTTGCTAATTTGTATGTTCTTTTCATTATCTCCTGTTTGCATTTTGCTACCTTGGTTTTGGTTTCATTTGCCAAGCTGAATCTGTGTATTGAGAAGAACTGGTCCACTGTTTCTTTTATCTCCTTTCTGAACTGCATCAGTGTAAATGGTCGGTCTGGGATATAGTTAAGCCCAGTTCTCAGCCAACCTCTCAAGGCCTTGTTATGCACTATTCCGAGATCCATTGTCCTTATGTGGCCGATTTCCTTGTTAACATATTTCTGTAGTGTAGGATTTGCACATGGGCATTTTGGTTCTTCCATTTCTGCAAAAACCTTTCTAGGCCTGTATAGCATGCGTTTCAATGTGCTTGTGAATCTCCATCCGAGAGTAGTGTCCTGCCAAATCTTTTTCCCTATGTTTCCAAAATATTGCTGCATTGCTTCCTTGAAAACTGTTGCAAATCTTATCGTTTCCACTATTTTGGAAAAGAAATTGAAATGTATAAACTTTTTTCCTTGCACTTCTTTAACTGTTCTCAACCTCCATCTGCCCTCTGGTCCTTTAGTTAAGAGTCTTGTTTTGGTCTGTATATTTATAACGCACCCAGGCTGTTAGCTACTTAAAAATACTAATCTACTATTTACCTTGTTGTGCGCCACCTTCTTGCTTTTGCCCTTGATCTCTTTTCCTGTTATTCTTATTTGGCAAAAGTGCCATTCTTTCAGTTCCCTTAATGGGAATTTTTTCTATATTTGAGTTGCAATAACTCCTATAATGGCCTTATGCCATTAATATAGTGTTTATATTTATAGTGTAAGCCTAATAACAGTATATTGCTGTATGAAATCATTAACTGTTACTTTTTACTAAGAAAAAAAGTTACCTTTTGCTTTCCATATTTTAGAATTTGAGTGTCATCGGCGGTACGACACCCTTTTCTTGTCCCCCTTTTATAGGTTTGTTTACTGACTTGTCCTTGTCGGTGTTGTCTGCATTTGTAATCTCTGAGTCAAATCCACTGCTACTTGTGGCAGCCATGCTATTGCTTTTTGGTTTCCTTTTATACTTTGGGGGCATAATGACTTGTATCTGATTTTCCTCCTCTTTCTTGTTTCTCCTTTTTCGCATGATACCTGCTGCATTACTACTTTGTTCCTCCTGTTCCCATGAATCAGTCAAGAACTTTCTTGGCCTTATTGTTTTCTCCAAGACATCAGCCGCTTTGCTGTTCCCAAACTCTTTCTTTAGGTCTGCTGAGTCATCCTCAGCGTACCTGTCGGTCATTCTGAACATCATTTCTCTTACCTTGAGGTATCCTATAAACGCTACTGCTCCTGCCCGCATAGGTTTGGAGTTCATGAAGGTGTGAAACTGTGTGAACCTATATCTGCTGGTTTTGTTAGGCCAGAGTGTGTCCAATTTGTTCAGGATGTACCATACTACATGATCATACCATGTAATATGGTCTTTGCATGCGTTGCTCCCTTGCTTAAATCTGTCACAGCAGCATTTAAGATATGGGCAAAATGTCCTCCACATCTTTCTAACGTACAGATCATTTCTTTCTTCTTCAGTTTTGGCCATATGTCCTTTTTGGCCCACGTACACTCCTGAATCCTTGTCACATTTCTTGCCGAAAAATTGTGTGTTTCCAAATGGTGGATCTTCGATTACTATCATGTTGATTCTTTTGTGCAAATTCAGAGCATCCTTATGTGCTTGCTCAACTTCCTCATCAGTTATACTGCAGATGGATCTAAGCGTTTCCTCACTGACTGGAGCCAGTATGCCTAAGTTTTGAGTCCACCAGAAACCTTGTTTGCATTGCACTCCCTGTAGCTCTGCTAGTCTGGTTGACAGAATAGGGTAATGGTAACAGTTGAAGATGTTAAGTCTCTTCAGATCATAGTTTTCCAATTCTTCCTCAATATCCTGTGCTTCCATTCCCTGCTCATTGACTGGGTCATTTTCCAGAATATCCACCTGCTCTTCCTCTGGTAACATTTCAATGTCAAAGAGGCAGTTAGATAGTGCTACTGGCTTAGGTTTTTCTTTTTGCTCCACTTTCTTTTTCTTGAAGTTTCTTTTTGGTGGATACGTAACTCTTACATTATTAGCCCTCTGAATCACTGTTACCCCTTTTATAAACCTAAGCACATCCTTGATTTCCCTGTTCTCGGCCTCAAAATGTGCCAATGGTATTTTTTCATACATCTCATCTATCAACCTCATGCATGCTATTTGATCTTTTTCCATCCTGTTGATTTTGGATACCAAGTTGAACATGTTGTTGAATCCTAGGAATGTGATAACAGAAGTATCCTCCTCGTCCATGAATGTTTCCCTTTTTATGAAATACCTGTGTATTTCTGGTTTAACAATGCATCCCAGCATTGCCTGCACAGCCTTATTTGGTGGTATAATCCTAGTTTCTCCATATCCTAGTGTTACCAGGTCCGGGTACCATCCTGCTGCATTGTTACTTTCCGTGTGTGCCATATCTTTCATTACCCTGTTTTCTTCCTTGTCCTGTGCTCCTTCCTATACATTTTACATTCGTTAGTCTCTTGCATATTTATCCATATTCACACCATACCTTTCTGTCCATCCAGTTATGTTTGACAAACGATTCTTATGCCTATTCCTTGATATATAAAACATAAAACTCTAAATCTTCTCTGTTCGCTTCTTACATTCTAGAATTTTATTCCTTTCTAACATACTTCATATTAACCTGGTCTTCAGAGCCCGCATAAGTTGAACTTATGCCCCGAAGTCTTGGAATATATGTTTCATCCCGCCCTGTCCCCTTGGGCCAAAGATTCCTTCTAGTTATTTCTAGCAAGTCGGAAATTATCAGTCCCTAGCCTAAAGCTAGGGGGGCTCCGAAGACCAGTATCCCATCCTTAATTTTGTTCTGTTCCTAATCTTAGCTTATCTTATGATTTGTATATTTTCCTTAACTTCTCATGGACTTCCTTATCTATATGTTTTTTTATATAACTTTGATTTCATTTTTCATGCACCCTTATCATTCAGGATTAAATCTGAACTATGTTCTTTTCCTTTATTTTACAAACAGACACCTGCTTTTCCATATAGCTTCTTACTCTATTATATCCTTCCTTCTATTTTATCCTTTATTACATTTTACTTGCTTCTTTAACATTTTGGGCTGATATGAACTATGTTCTTTTTTTTTATATTATTCAGCAGATTTCTACCATTCCATTAAACTCTTTAATCTCCCCATCCATCCTTCTCTTTTTTTTTAACCACTTTACTATAGTGCCTTCAACCAACCCTCATGTTCTATTTTCTTATTATCAGAGTCCTAGTATCCTTTTGGTTTTTCCATTTTACCATTTCATATTTCATGTTCTTTATTTCTTTTATACGCATTTCTTATTACCATTTGTACTGCTTTTAAAACCACTTTTCCTATTTTATGACCCATATTCTCATATTTTTCCTAAAACGAAAGTCACTTTTCATTTACTATTTTTGTATTTTCCCTTCACTTGGGTTTTTTATATCGCCATAACTCTCCGCTTTTGCGGTATTCTTGCTACATATTCCTCTTCCGGAAGCTATCCTAATCTGTTTTTACATTTAACTTAATATTTCATCCCCTATTTTCCTTAAGAAACAAAACCAGAAGCGTGCCTTTTTTATAAAAAACATAGCAATTTTATCTGTTATGTATCTGCCGTCATCTTAAAGCTCATGGACCTTAAAGTCTAGATATACCTCAGTTATAAAATCAGCATATCAGGGTTTTTGAGCTTCTTACCAAAATGGCCATTACAGCTTAAATGAACTTGTAAACTGAACTACTCAAAGTCTTGTAGACTTGTATACCGTGTAGCAGCTTATCCTTTTCCCTTTTGTAGCACATCAACATAAATCCAAATGAATGAGTTTATGGAGATATAGAACGTGTTACCTCGGCAAACAAAACCCGTGTTAGCATGATAATGGTAATCGAAAGTTAGGTCGCTGTAAGCGGTTGTTCTATATGGCTCTTCGCCCTTCACCATAAGAATTCAACATATTTCTACATATATTCAATCAAAGAAACAAGATAATCTTAGTCTATGTAATTTTAGAACATAAGCTCCATATTCTGAACCTGTATAATGTAAACTACATCTAAAAAACCTGATTCGGTTGGATTTCCATGCAATCCTCGAGTTCCTCTTCATTTATCCCTCCTTCGTCCTCAGGTTCAGAGGTATCCACCAGACTTGTGATGTTGTTGTCTTTGCTGCTGTCTCCTTCCTTAATGCATGTATATTTCTTGATCCCTAACTCGTGATCTCTCCCCGCTTAATCGTGATAAACTTGTCCACTATCTCCCCGGCGAGCCTCCTTTGCTTGGTTGAGCAATAGATTCGCCTTTTGCCTTGCAAAGAGCAGCTAGATTGAGACCTGCTCCTTTGATCAAGCTCAGCAGTTGCTGTCTCGTCAAGGTCTTGTTACCACTTCCCTCCGGCCTAGTCATTGCAGGCGCTTGAGCACACTCCGCCTTGCCGCAGATGTAAATAGCGCATATCCCTTAAATCTGCCCTGTCCTATCCCTTATACTCTCCGCCAGATATGGCTTTCTTGTTCTTGCTTTGCTAAAATTGCCTTATGCTTAACTAGGTTTTACTACTAACCTGTTCTTGCCGGTAACAGCAACTCCATCTTTGTTTCCTGTCGGTAGTATAGTTCTCCTTCTTGTCCGCCAGTAGGTGACCAGCATCTTTCTCATCATGAGACCTATTGCCATATCTTCCTGCATCAGAGATTCCAAAGCTTGCCGTGCACCCATTCCCGAAATATGATGCTACTTCCGGAAATCATCTCCGCTCGAGCCCTAACCTATTTCTGGTTTTTTCTTTTTTACTATTTCCTCTTACTATTTTCCATTTTTCGATTTTTAACATTTTATTCCATCCTTACTCGTCTCCTTTCCTATTGTATTCTAGTCACTTAATTGTATTCTAGTCCCTTTCGTATCAGTTATTAATTTCATTATCATAATCTTCCATGTTCCTTCTTATCCCCATCTTAACTCCATTTGTTACCTTTGTAGCTTGTCGACCGGCCATGCCAGTTGTTCCCATGTCTCCTTTTTTTTGCTGGGTGTTCCCTTTATCAGCATGATCCCTCCTTATTTTTGAGAAAATTCTTGTATGCTGCTTTACCCTAGTTGTTGTTCCTGCACAGTCAAACCTTTTAACCTGCATTTATGCATATACATTTTCTTTCCCTGTTATTCCTTGGTAGCTAATTTAGTCTTGACATATATTCTCGTCTTTTTCCCTATAGTTATTCCCCCTTTTTTTTACTTCGTGCTCTGGCGAATTGGTCTTCATGCTTCTTCCTCTACTATCTTTAGGATATATATATGTATATATATATATATCCTTATATATATATACAATTATATTGAGTGCCACAAATGTTGGCGAAGCCACAAATGGTGTAGAGATTGATGCCACAAATGTTGGTAGAGATTGATCTCGTCGTCCATCTTTTGAGATGGATCGCCGGTCGGGCATGCCACCTCAGAACTCCCCAAGCACCCCTCTTGTTGGCGTGCCAAAATTTTGGTACACATTGATCTCGGCCGCCCATCTCTTAGATGAACGCCCACAACAAAAAGCCCCCAAATAAGCCCGTTGATCTTGAGTGTGTGTAGACATTTAAATCTCGGCCGCCCATCTCAAATCTGATGCCCACGTTAAGCCCCAAATTGACCCCTTTATTTGGGGCTTCCCGATCTGGGACGTCGGAGTTTGCCCTCTTCCCCATTTCCTCGGGCTCTTGCCGAAAGAACTCCTCCATCTATGGCCGATTGCCGGACTTCGTGATATCCAGTTTCCCATATCCGGCTTTTTATTTTTGGTCGTGATGTTCTTCAATCCTAAATATTCTGTTTCGGCATTTATTTAACTTGACGCCTCATTGAATTTATTCTCAGAAAATGTATTTCTAGACAATCCTAATTTTAATTCATGGCCACCGTTTCCTTTGTTCTAGGTGGATATCGCTGCCGTAACCGATGGAAACAGAGTATTAGGCCTAGGGGATCTCTGAGTCCAAGGGATTGGAATTCCCATAGGGAAACTTGATTTATATGTTGCTGCTTTGCAAGATTCAAACTCGGAAGAGTGAGTCATTGGACCTCTTTAAACCGTGAATAATCGGGCATGTGATTTTTGACAATGTGCACGCTTGCATCCGTGTTACGCCAAATTGATGATAGATGTTGGGACTAACAATCAACGGCTCCCGATAATCCACCGTAAGTTACTTTGTCCATCTATGTTCGAGACAATGATAAGAAATTTCTTGATTTACATGTTCGACATTTAGAGTACGACATGCAAGGCTTGAAGGAGAGGAATACCTTTCTCTTATTGATGAATTTATGGACGCCAGATTCACACGTTGACCTCGTGTTATCTTGTGACAGTACATTGTTGTCATCTAAGATGTGACTTCAAACAAAATGGGCTTTCAAGCTTCTACAACGGCTTGCAAAACAATATAGGATGTTTAATGATGATATCCAAGTATAATGTTCTTACCCGTATTAGTACAAATCATTAATTCCTGAACTCAACCATCGAAAACTAAACCAAACGTTCATATTTTAGGGAACAGCGTGTGGCACTTGCACTGGTCTATTTGGAGCAAGAGCACGAGGAGAACCCATCTCTAATCTTGCCAATTCAAAAATCGCGAATTGTTGAGCCGGAAGGTATGAAATTGGATTTGTAGGTGGGATCATCGATCCGAATGGCCAATAAATATTTCACCATAATGTTACTTGCAGGGTTAGGGATATTAAAGATGGCAAAGGCAAGCTGTGAAAAGTATGTTTGGGCAATGCACTTGATCTCATAAGCAGCCGCAAGATATTCCGCTTGTTGATAAGATGGTAAGAAAATTATGCTTCCTACAATTATGGGGTCCTCTTGCAATCATCTTTTGTGCCTCATTTAGGGATTGGTGACAAGAGCAAGAGAGAATTTGGACATTGAGGCAAAAGTTCATTTGCTCGAGAAATAGAAGAAGTGAAAAAAATGCAGGTCTACGAGGGTTCTAGCCGCCTTGAAGTGGTGGTTTGGCTAACCGCTCTCTTACTTAATCCCGGGCATTTTTGAGATAATTTCTTATAATCAGGTAAAATACGCGGAAGCCGATATGTTATTGGTCCGGTTCTGAGTCTGGGTGGCATCTTTTCCCAAGAGGTTTAATTAAATTTAAAACACTCGCGGGTTTCTTGTCTATAAATGACATTCAAATTCAATCCTAAGTCGAAGTTAAAAACTTCCACCATTGACTATTATTTTTCAGATGTCATGATCCTGTTACAGCCTTTAAGATCTCAAATGTCTTGAAATGTACATGATCAAAGAAGAAACGCCCCAATTATTTTTTTAGTCCCGACCGATTGAGAGGTAGGTCCTCATTGACTATTCCAGGTAGTGTTTCTAGCCCAAAGACTCAATCCATTCAATAAGGACATTGCCTTAGATTTGGCCTTTCATTTACCAAAGCCACCCTAGAGTTTGATGGTAAAAATCTTTTAAAGGAAGGTTATTATCTTGCCGTGTTCAAATTGACACCATGGCTACTAGCCACATCAATGAGCTTGCACTTTTTTATGATCAACCTTGCCAAAAGACATGCAAGTAAATTCCTGCAGCAATGAGCATATCATGGATTTGTAGTTTGGTAAAGTCCATTATTGAACATGTATTCGAGTGCATAAAATGCAAGGCTAGAGAAAGTGCCCGTAGATTTGTGAAGTAGGTCATATTTATAATCAAAATGCAAAAATTATGTGAGCCATGTATCAAATTTCATCTCTAGACCATGCAAATTTGAGAAATGCATAAATGACCTCATTTTCTTTACAAGATAAAAACTTTGACATTGATCTAGCCATATCCGACCAGCCGGTTTTAAAATGATCCTTTTCATGATTGTGCAATGTGTGTGCATGCGTTAATATGAAACAGTTCCAATGAATTATAGCGGCGTGGGAAGAGGGAGAGGCATTGGAATGGGCATGGTTAAAGACGTGAGTATTTTTTTAATAGTCTTACATTAAAGAATGACTAAAATCAATGTCTCAAATTTTAGATAACGAATAAATATATTTTGTCTGTTTATCACCATCGATATTGTTTGCAAGCATTGGAAGGGATGGGAATATAGCAGGAAACCATTGAACCATGATAGCCAATTTTTCGAAATCTTTTGCATTTAAGTTGCCTAAGCATTGATTTTTTTTATCCTCTCATGCATGAAGGCTCAATTTTTGTTTTGCTTAAGAATTTTGTGAAGCCCAGCCCGATTGTTCTGAATTTGGTTGCGATGGATATGGCTATCAACAATTTTGCTCAAATTTGACTTCGCTCTTTTTGCTCAAGTTGGCGGAGAATCGAGAGGGATTTAGCTTTGTAGGCTTTGTGTCCGAAGTTCGCTTGCACCTCCCCGAGTTTACACCATCCTTGATGAATAGGTTTATAACCACCTCTAGGAAGACAGGTTGGGGTTTTGGTAGTCGCTTTGTGTTTATGGGTCTTAGAGTTTAGATTTCTTTAATCGAGCGAGCATGTATTTATCTTGTGTGGATTTTTATTTGTAGGTTTTGAAAGATGGGTTGAGTTCGGTCAATATTCCTTTGCCATTGATGAAACAACGAATTTTACAATTTCAGCACAAAATGCAAAGGGAAGCATAGCATCCATGTCTAAATAATAATTGCACAAGTAATGTTTTGAATATTGGTTTTACCCTTAGCAATTCCTCCCTTTGTTTTGAATTAAATTCCACCATTCTCATGGTTTGGTAGCCAAGGGCAATGTATGTGAGACCATTATTGAGATGATAATTATGGTTTTAGCTACCTCAAGTATAGCAAAGTAAAAACCCCTGAAATGAGGTCCTAATCATAATGCAAAAATGTTGAGCTAATTGAGCAAGATGATCCACTCAACTATAGGCGTATTGAAGGGACCGATGGTGATTTAGTCTTGACACGCACTAATTGATGCCTATACAAGAACCATGTAAAGAACTGGGTCATATGGTAAAAAACTTCTCTAGTTGATTGTTTATGTGGCGAATGAGGCAAAAGTCCATGCTCCAGCCTTCACATTTTATATACATTATTCTTGTTGGACATTATGAATGGTGCCTATCACATGGAGAATGAATGCCGCAAAAGTTATAGGAAATCCATCATGGGTAACTCAAAGATATAGATCATCTTGGGGCATTGATAAGAATATCATAGCCATTTTTAAAACATGGGGAACAATTTGGGCTTTAGTTTTATACATTGCATGTCCATATTGATGTTTTTGCTTTAAGGGCTCAACATTTACGATTACAAAATAGTTTTGTGGCCAATTGAAGATCATAACCCCGTTTCACATTTGAGAACATTTGTAGCAGTTTAAAGCTCGAGCCTATACAAAAAAGCATCTCTATATAGGGCTTCACAAAGTCTTTTGTAATCTCCGGTTTAGAGTAAAACCATGTTTTTGTTTGTTGTGTCTTGATTGTGTAATGCACATCTTTGATTATCTAGGTAACAACATGTCGTATTTTTTCGTTTTTTTCTCAAACCATAAAAAACGTTAAAAATACGTATTTCTTAAACGAACTATAAAATCTGCATAAAAATACAATGCCGGAAAATTTGGATGTGGACTTCAACGACTTCATAATACATGGATCGGTACTTGCAGGCCATGATGGATAAAAGAAAGAAAACCATGTGTGAATAGGTGGAAAGAAAATCAAAAGGTTTAAGATGAAAAAAACATCTACATTTCAGCCTCTTATCCTGTTGAGTGTGATCATAGTGAAGGACCTAAGTAGCGTAAGCCGTCTCTAACGTCAAAAAGATTGGACAAATTCGCACCGCAGATGTCAACCAAAAGCATGAAGTAGCAAAAATCCACTAAAAGTAGGGCTGCCGGAACAGAATTTAAGGTCCTCGAAAAAAATGAGTTTTCCGAGCACACCGAAACTTTCAATAAAAATCGTGTTTTCTGTGGGTTTTTTTCGAGATCATCCGCGACGTGCGGGACACGTGTTTATTCCTTTAGGTTAGCGTATTTTGTAACCTAGTTGATTATTCATCGTTGCCTATTTGCGAGAACAGTTTGGTAGGCATGACTAGGTTATTTGGATGCTAGCGCCAAGATTGCGAAGCGAGAATGCCAAACTTCGGAAATTTACGTGTTTTTGATTAAATGCATTTGTAGAGTTGTTTTATTTTTTGCTTGCCCGGAAGGCGTGAAGAGTTCGATTTTTCGGCTATTCTTGGGCCGGAAGTGTGATTGATTCTAAACTAAACCTTCAAGGTCGTATCCCTTTTGCACGCCTCTAGAATAAGAGGCGTCCGCATC
This sequence comes from Isoetes taiwanensis, assembly GCA_021234155.1. NCBI lineage: Eukaryota > Viridiplantae > Streptophyta > Lycopodiopsida > Isoetales > Isoetaceae > Isoetes > Isoetes taiwanensis. The sequence goes on along the minus strand of JAJEKV010000866.1, from coordinate 15,216 downwards.
TCTTTGATTATTTTAATGGTTCTTTCCAGCGCTTCATGTTCTTAAGTCGGATAATGAAATTAAGAAATCACGGATGGTCACGGCAATCTTTCTATTGTAACAGCCAATAAAAAGCGGATCTTTTTCGCTATTGTTTTGGCATCTTTTTTAAATGCTTAGGCATGTTGTGCTATTCGTTCTGATAGTTGGACTCGGCTTTATAGGGTGGTTGGTTTCCTCATCATGTTTGCGGGCTTTCAAAGCTTTAGATATCTAAATATTCTAATCAAATATCCAAAATGTTTTAGTGCCCGGACTCAGGTGAAAGACTTCGGTGGATGCAAAATGGATCCGGATTTTTTTTTTTTTGTTTGATCAACTAAAAGATTTTTGAAGGCTTTAAAACTTTAATATCGTGATAGTTGGAAGGAAGCATATCTAATATAACTCTTTGCATTTCTTCTGGCTTAAATTTTTTATCTGAGCCTCTCATTTTCTTTATTTTCACGGGGTAATCTTTGAAAAGCGGCCTTTGAACATATGACATTTTGATGCAAGGTAATCAATGAATGACAATGCAACCACCTTTTGATAAAATATCGGCGGTTCAATGCAATAACGGACCAATGGATTTGGGATTAGGTTTATGGAATTGGGTTGGAAGACCATGAACACCGATTCTTTAAGAATGGCGCGTACCGGCATGATATGTAATTGGTTCAAAATTGCGGATGCTTGGGTTTTACTTATTTCATGGTTTTGAAATTTGTATCTATTCGAACATGGTAATTGGTTCAAAATTACTAGATGCTTATGGAAATACCTACATGCGCAAATATAATACATTTTTTCTTAATTGTTTTTCTGATTAAATGGGTGACCCCTAATCATCTACGTCACGGTTTATCTATTTTTCACGTTATGAAAGAAACATTACATTAGGCGGTATTTTGGAAGTTCCTTATTGATGCATAAGATGCCTTTATTAGACGACTTTTGAGAGATGCTTATTGGTACATAACTAAAGATTTCACCGCCCGAAGGGCTTAAATGTAAGAAGATTTTATATTTTGAGAAGCGTGGTTCCGCGGGTCATAGGCGAGAGATCAAACTCCCAATTGACTTCATCCAAGCCGGAATTGTGTTTGATCTGACACTCCTCGATAGCTTTGAACACGGATATTACAAGTTGAGGGCACGGAAAACATGCTTCCTTTGTATATATATCCCTAGAATACTGTGATTGACAGAGATATGAAGCCCATATGAGGGGCTATACATTCGCGATACAGGGTTGCTTCACGATTATGGAGCTTGACATAAAATTTAGTGCATTAAGGGACAATATTTAGTTTGTTATACCTTAAGCTACCTCAAATTACCGAACTTGAATATTTAGTTTGTTATACCTTAAGCTCATGAATGCCATGCATTACATGAGCTTGAGTATTTTCACCTTTTAACTTTTTGTTGTTTTATGTAGAATATTTTAGAAGGTTAGATGATCTTAATCTCTATCTTTGTTTAATACCGTTTATGATGGTGGGTTTTGTTGCATCTTTAAATCTGGCAGATTAATGAAGGAGACTTCAAGTAAATTGGCCTATGCTTATCAATATGTTGGTTGTGACTCTTTCCACTTGCAACATGTTAGATCATATTCTTTGGAAGGGTATCCACCTCGAGATAATCTACAAACCCAAAGGAGCACATTGGACATTAATTCTAAATTTGAGTACTAATTTCCCGGTTTTACCCATTCAATTTAGATTTGAAGCGAATGTTTTGCAAATAGATGTACCTGAGATTAGAAGGCGAGCTTGCATAAAATGCCATCTTACAAGCTATATAGATTTGGTACATCATGGGTTTACTCTAGGTACAATATTTGCCTTTATTCTGGATATGTTTTGCTCTTCTTTCTCTCACATTTGTGTATGTTCTTTGAATTTCCTCACGTTGGTACCATTTGGCAGCTTCATTGGTACCATATGGCATGATGCTTGAGGAAGCTTTTGTACTACCAAGTGGTATTAGTCTCATGTTGACTAGACTTTGTACAAATGTATCACGGTTTAGATGCACTAACATTTCTGCATTTTATGAAATTTAAGTTATAAATTCATCTTTCAATTCTGACAGTGCTTTTGGCATTCTATTTAATTGAGGATTTACAAATGGGATTGTCGAGTAAAGGCAATTTATGGCTATCGTTCATGTGTTTAATTTGCTTTATCACATAAATTGAAGATGTGTGTGAAGATGTAAGGTTCTTGCGATAATATATGGCAGCGGCTTTCTTTGGCTCTTTATAAAGCGACCATGATATATGTATTTTTTTTTAATGTCGTCCATTGGATTGTTAAATTTCGTGTTTTATTTTTTACGGGAATTGTGGTGAAACAATTTATCGACTTAAAGCTTTCTTATTTGGAGGTGCGGACTTTGGATATTGTCGAACCATTGCAATATATTATCTGCTTGACCATCACAAAACTTCTGATATATTTCATTGTAGTTATGATTGCCTTTGGAAACAGCTCTAATCTTGGGTACTTTATTTTTCACTTCGGATTCATCCATCTTTGTAATGTGGATATGGATAGGAAAGATATCCATTTGTTTCAACCATTGTTACCTTGCAAGCATAGCAATGACAACTTTGATGAACTGTCAATAAAGCGGGGGCGCATTTTATGAGCCAATTCGGACATTAGGCGCATATATTGCCTCATAGTCTTGGATCAATCCAACGATCCGTTTATGCGCGCATATAGCCATGGTCATGGTCATGGTCATGAATGGAATAATATTGAATTACCAATGCCAACTATAAGTACAAGGTCCAAAAAGCAAGGGGCTCGGCGGCCTTTGTTTTTTTTTATTACCATGAAACAAATGCGGTGAGGCATGTTCATATAGGTCGCCGGTTAAGTCTATAGGCGGGTTAACGCCTGATCCATGGTTATGGTTGTGAATTAAATCTAAGAGGCATGTTGCCATGCGATCTATGGTTGTCGCTCATGTACCATATGATCACATTTGAAGATTATTGTTAGTGAAAAATTGAATCAACGTGAAGCGACACCGCAGCCGCACCAAAGTTGTCCTATGGTTTATAGTATTACAATGTTGTAACTTTCTAGGAAGAGGCGTACAATGCACCAAGTGCATTGTCCTATAAGGTCCTAACCACGAAATGATGGGTATTGATGAGGAGTAATTAAAAAGGGCTCAGGTCTAACAAAATGATGGATATTTATGAGGAGTAATTAAAAAGGGCTTGATGTTTTAAGCTACGTCCCATAGAAGACAATGCAACCTAGCCTCAAGAACCTTCCCAACTCTTTTTGTAATCATGCAATGGTCCTAAAGGCTATGCTATGCATTATACCTCCTTCCTTTTTTTAGAATTCCAAGTAGGTCCTTCCTTTTCTAAAATTTTAGGTTGGTTGTAGGGGTAGTTTCAGGTTTAGTGCAAGAATAAGGGCATGTTCTTTAATCTTTTGATTGCTATAATTATTTGATGATGCTATGTTGCATATTCTAAAGGCATTGATTGTGTTGGTAAGTTAAAACTTTGTTGCCACGATGATAAACGATTACCCCATTTTTCGGATATGCAATTACCTTTTGAGTGTGCATGTCTACAAAGTTACATCAATGGTAACATGCCAAAGGGAGCTCTCTATGCAAAAGCAACCTCGGCTTTTTCGCGAAATCGTCGGGTTAGGTCGGTGAAATTCTACCCCAAAATAAATTGTTCTTTTAGTCTAATAGGTCATTGATCTTCCCGTATCCACACCTTTTATCTATAATGCTAAATATCTATCTATAATAGATTCCTAGAAAACCACCAAAGAATCTTATAGAATCTCTCTAAAATAGGGAACCTTGATGGAATATTGGTAAACTTGAAAATCTTATAGGAAACTTCGGGGAATCTATTCTTGCCCAGCGTATGTACATTGACTTTGTACACTTCCTCATAGTACCCATACTTGTATATATATATAAATATATAAATATAAATATATATCCGGTAGGAGGCGGATGGACTTAATAACTATACAAAACATGGCGATAAATTTAATGAGCCAAATAGAAGGATAAAAGCCTTGGCCGATGCATACAAGAGCCTTTGCATGCATCGGTAGGAAGATGGATGGACTTATTCTCTATACAAAATTAGGTGAAAGCTTAATGAACCAAATAGAAGGGTAAAAACCACGCCACTTCTTTGTCATGAAAATAGAACATGTAGAAATCAATTTTAAATCTGATATTGAGCGATGGGGCATAGAATATCAAAGGGCTATCTCCTAAATGTACAAGGCAAGAAATGCCTTGCCATTAATAGAATCTAAATAAGGTTGGAATAGCGGGTTTAAAGCGTGAAAAGCAGTATAGCATGTTTTTTGCGTCATCTATTTAGTCATTCATTTTACTTGGTTTGTTTTAACCAAAATTTGATGGTTTGCTAATAATAAAATCCTTTGACATTTGCATTTGCATTGCATTAAAATATCTATGTCACTTCACGATATCTCTAAAATATGTCCACTTCACCCATTAAATTGATTATCTAAGATGCCTAAGACCATAATGGCCTCAATACTTGGGCCCAATTAATATCAAAAGCGGATCCTTAGGTCTTAGACCAAATATTCCGGGAAGATCTCCATGACTTGAGATTTATTATAGAGGCCTAAATTCAATGGCCTTATCTGCGGCAAATCTTTGCAAGGCATTTGTCACTTGTGTTTCAATCAAAAGCGTTTTTATTAGAAACTCTTTTTCGGCCTTGCTTTCCCTTGCTTTCTTGGCGCTTGACACTAATCTTAGGGCATCTTGATGCAATGCGAACAATGGGACCTAAAGCGTGGAAATTTGTGAGACCACACAGTTCCAAGAATAAGAAGGGTACCAAAGCGATTTAAGCTAACGGAAATGCATAGTAAAAATAAGAACAACGGGAGGCAAAATGTCATTCGCAAATGTCTACAAATAGCGACAAATGCTAGAGCTGGAGCATCTAAGGAGGACCGTGATCCACATGTACAACAATCCAATAGCGAATCGGTGACAAATGCTAAAAGGCGGAGACCATAACCCATTGAATGCTGGATGAAACACATCCTTGAGGGTCAAAACATAGATATGTAGTTTGATTTCTAGAGTACATTATGAATAGAAATAGTTATAATATATCCCCTTACGATTCCGACTCCTAAAGCTACATAACCAAAATCATGCATGATCAAAACCTTCTCTAAAATGCTTATGAAGAAGGTTTAGGCATTTTCGACCATAGAAAACATCTTTGTGGCATAGGTTTATACAAAATCATAGTCTTGTTTTTCACATAAGAAGATGATTATGTTTGTGTTTTATTCTTTGTCAAAAGGTTCAGACTTGATTCCACTTTTCAACATAAGAAAAATGCTTGTTTTTACGTTACATTGAATGCCTATGCATAGCATTCTTCTGCAGAAAACACAAGCATGATTATTTAGGGGTGAAGAGCACCCACTGGGTGGCTTAAACAGCGGGTATAAGAGCGTGGATTACACATTTATAATCGCGAGTTTTTTAACCTTATCACGAATCTTGATGTAGCGGCTTTGACATTGTATTCTATCACACATGGAGTAATTTTATGCTGAATTTTAGAGTACTTATATTTTGGTTAAAAACTTTCTATACTACTCATCCTCTGCATCATAAAATTTAAAGAGGCCGGATAAAAGCAAGGGATTCCTCCAATGCTTACGACCCCCTCTCCTCTTTGCCAAATTCTTGCTAATGTAGGTCCGGTTGGGCTGCGGGCTGCATTGGAGCTCCCCTTTACTCTATTTTGTGGATGCATAGGATGTTTGAACTTTTGGACGATCGCAAATACCTTTCAAATTAAAAGCTGCGGTTTGATTAAAGGATCCACTTTACGTTTTCTTTTTGCTTTTTCGGACATATGAATATGCATCAATAGAATTATGTTTTCGGCAATTATACATGCATAGCTGATACTCTAGACAATGACATATGATTTTGAGTGCAGCGGCGGCATGTCTTTATGCTAAAATACTCACGAAGCTAAATAGGTTGTTGTAACATTTTGAGAATACTTAAAACATGATTGCGGTGAAAATACCCTTCTTTTGCATTAATTACTTGTTAATCTAAGAGTACACATGCTGAAATTTAATCTGAAATCCGGGGACTAATTTATGGTTACATAGGGATGTAAAACCTATTGTGGCCAAAGGTTTTGGTGAATCAGGACTAATAAGTTAAAAAACTTGTGAATGCGGCTATATTATTAGGTGAAATAATAAGGCAAAAAAGTCAAAAGCTACCAGTTTAATTCTTTACATGCATCACTGAAATTTGAGATAAAATTAGCTGAATCTTTGGCCTAAATATGGTTTTAACCTTTGCAATTGATAAATAGATATAAGTTGAGCAATTATGTACATGACTACTGCTTAAGCGGATTTCTGGTTCCTAAACTACCATAGATAAGCACATTATATGAAGTGAGGCTGAATCAAAATTGGGATTACATCAAGCTTGCAGACACACACGTATACCCCTGTTGCATGGTAAGAGATCAATTATGCTTTTATTACAATAAACTGAACTTTGATTGTACTCTGTTTGCATTAATAATACTACTAAAAGAACAAAGAGTGCCGGGGAACAGGTAGTGCGGGACCCAGAAATTCTCATGCTTTGTGAGTGGTCAAAGTGTAGATTATAAAACTTAGGCTGGGTTAGACCCTAGCGTGGAAAGTATATATATATATATATATATATATATATATATATATATATATATATATATATATATATATATATATATATATATATATATATATATACCTTATATATATAAAAAGACTAAGACATTCCAAAGCCAAAAGCCAAAGAACTTATCCAGGTCCCGACCTTGGTGGGGACATGGAGATCATTTACTAGACTCTTCTATTTATGCTTAAGCACAAGTCCAATTGACACAATCTGAGAACCAAAGGGTTTTTTTACTCTAACAATTCACGTAACCATAGCAATCAATCCTATATGTCACAGTATAGATTTGTATCGCAAAGTCCTATCAATTGAGACTAGGTCTAATATAATACAACAAATTGTTTATGCTCATCATTTTTTCTAGAAAAAAACCTTGGAAGTCATCTTTGTACTTTCCCTAAACATATGACCCGATCATATTGCTTGACATACAATCAATCGATGTTTACATTGGCAATTTACTATTGTAGACATTAATTTGAAATACCCGGACTGCCCGATTAGTTATGCTTAAATCTTAGGGGCTATCCACCATGCAATGCACTAGAATCTTTACTTCACCGAGCTTAGGTTAGCATTTTCCTAAGCCATGCTTAAAGGTCACCTATGGGGCGAAATCGGAGGAAAAACTACAAAGTGATTTCTATGTAATTTCACGAAAGGTGCAAAGTCTTTGTAAATCATTTGCTAATACATCCATGGCTACCATGGTTCATGAAAAAATGCAAGAACACTAACAACATTTTGCATCATAGTTGCTTTTCCATCCGTTTCTGTAAGGAGGTCTGCCCTATTTAAGGTCAGGCTACAGTCCACTTAATTCTTGGCTATCTGGGTTCTTAATTTGACCAATACAAGCTTGCTTTAAGAGGTTTGAACGGTTGAAAAAAATTTTAACATGTGTTTCTGCCAGAAATGCATATGATTTTTTCTAGATGCAGAGAATCATGCAACGTTAATTCAAACGTATCAAGAGCATTTGATAAAATATTAGTACTGCTGGAAGACCAGAATCCTAGCTAAATTACAGCATGCATTATGCAATGATAATACCTTCCATTCGATTTTGAAGCAGAAAAAAAGTTTTACACCAATATTATGCCTCCAGATGTAAATGCCCAATATACAATAGTATTATGAGCATAATTCGAGAATATAGAGTGCATAAGTTGTTTACCTCGTCTTTGTAAGAGATAGAAAACAACACTAAAATACTAACAAAAAATTGCATAGTCGGTGAGACTATAGCAAGCTTGTTCTTCCTTTTGCAACCGCGGAATCTCCAAACATCCAAAATTCAAAACAGAAATTGGAGATGTCGGACCAGGTTACCTGCAATCCAAACAACCAAATATTAGCCAAGGCGGGTAATAATGATAGGGATTAGCGGGTAAGCAATGAGGTCCTAAACATGGCTCAACGCCCTTCACCAATTCAACATTTAAACCGTTATTGGTGTCTACATATTGCCCAAACTTAAATAGGCAACATAATCAATTAGCAAAGGGTGCATGCAGGTCTTCGCGAACCCATATATACAATTCTTGGCTACATTTTCATTGTCTACATATTACCAAATAATAGCTAGGCAATCAAATAGCCATGATGCTGCCGCCTTCTTGAACTAGTAGATGCCATTTCTTTGGTTATGAGCTGCGGGGTCCCATGCATTTATTACGTTACGCTTATGAACAAGGTCAAATACCAACCATATATTATCCGAGATGCGATTCCCCATTCTTGCGGTACTTGCGAATTTAAGAAGAGGGCTTAGTTAATTACCTACTCAAATAAGATAAACACATCTTTTGCCTTGTATTGTCACCTACATAATCTGCTTGAGAAAAAGGGTGGTACAATTAGGATATTACTTGCCATAACTCTATAAAGGTCATATGGCCAGTCTTTGCATCTTTGCTTTATCCACAATAGAAAATTTGGTTCCGTTTAGTGGTAACAAGGCAACTTACTTATCCATAACTTAAAAGTATCGTAGCCCAAGCGGCTTTGGCCATTGTATTTCCATAGGGATAATATTATGCATGTCAATTTTACGATCACGAATAGCACTAGACCAAATTCTATACCTCGAGTTAAACTTGCATCTATCATTAAAGATGTTCTTGTATCTACATTTTGGAGTGCTTTGCGATCCGGTAAATAGCAAGTAGAAGCCATTTTGATGCATTTATCTATAGTTTAGACTTGAGATCTAAGTCCTAGGTCATAATTTTACCTTTGGTTTTAGCAATATACACAGTGTGATGCTAGAGTGCAATGCTTTTTTTTAATTGCTTAAAGAATAGAAGCCCTCATGAAAACTAGCTCAAGAGATTCTATTGCAACTCATAAAAACCTGATTCAGCTTTGGCTCGGGTCCGGTGGTAAATCCTCAATCGGTGTTACTCTCCAGTTGATTCCCATAGAGTTCATCTATATGCATCTTTGCCTTCACAGTGTTTCCTTCACCTCACTTTGCTAGTTGGTTTGTGTGATGTATTTGCTGATGCCACCCTCTCTCTTTAGGGTCGGATTGCACGCCAACCCGATATTTTTCCATAATGCCCACCAAGAGCGCTTTGCTTGGTTGAGCATAGACCTCCAAATTCCCTTCTTGCATAGGGCTTGCGGTCAATGCTGCGCCCTTAATCAATTGATCATCTCTGCCTTGTTAGTTTGTTCTTGGCCATGTGTGGTCCAAGAACTTAAGCGCTAAAATGCTTCCGATAAGCCCGTGGAATGCTATTTTCATATAGCCAACCAATAGCCTGGTTGTCCAGATCGATGCACGGTACCCATGTTCCTTCCATGATTAGGCTTTGCTAAAACAGAGAGCAGGCCGTTTTTGGCAGGATAGATATGTACCAGTTTGTCATAGAGGAGATTTGCATGGTGTTGGCTTCTGCTAGACCAAATTTATCTGAGCCACTTGAAGACCCACAGCTACGTTTCATGATGCCTTTTTGATCTGCCCGACAAATCACGAACCTCAGCCGCCATGATCTGTTCTAAAGGTTGTGGAAATAGTAGCCCTGTTGGAATCGCGAACCCTAAAGGGGAACTTAGTTGGATTTTTCCATGACATACTCCATATGTTAACACATTACCAGTATTCCATACTCAATATAATCAATAAATCAATAAATAAACTTACCCCTCCACCAATGGTGGTTATGTACGCATGGATATTTGCCCTTGTAATTTATACGTAACCATTTCCCATGGTCCACTGTCCCCCAGTACTATCACCCATGAGGTACCCTGCCTTGTTACTAGTTACTGCAAGGTGCCTTATTCACCACCAGTGGCTATCCCGAGCGTTCAGCTTAATGAAATATGGAGTAAGCCGTATTAAAAACACGGTAAAGCATGTTAAATTTATCATGTCAAAATGTGTCCTATAAAGCGAGAGCCATGTTAAGAGTTACATGGCACGGACAAAACCATGTTGAAATTACAAGGTCTACATATATTAAAATTACATGGTCTAACATGTTAAAGTTACCCGGTCTATCATGTTAAAATTAGCAAACCTTCCTCATATTTTACTTAATTTTCATGGGGCATGCCATTTTGAGTTCATGAGACTTAGTTTATCATACCCGTCTATATCGCTGCTTCCATTAGGGTGGTCCTAAGACAGTGCTTGATTAAGCACCAAGGTAAACTTGGATGTTAATTCCAGGAAAACCTAACTAAGGCACTCCAGAGTTCTAAGCACTTATTCCTGTTGCATCTCTAGCTGGAAACGTTTGATTCGATATGCTAGGTCAAGTTTGATCTTGGCATCTAATCCAAAACCTTATTAGACTATGCTGGGCTTCAGAATAGGAGCTCAAGGCCCTAGATGAAAGTGCAATCAACATTATTGTACCTTTCCAACACCGTGTGTGGTGCCAATTTTAGCTTCAATCATTTCAGGCAGCAGACATTCCGACATCCCACCCATTCTAAGAGGTGAACCTGTACACAAGGTTAGTACTATGCGAGGCCCAAATTACAAGTGCCACGGTGCTCTTCTACTCTATAGTCATACGTTCACAAAATCTTTTTACCTCTGTCTAACCGTCAGACCTGTACTTTTTGGGGCAAGGTCCAAAGCCCTTGTTACTTATTTTTAATTTGTATATATATATTTGTTAATTATATATATATATATATATATATATATATATATATATATATATATATATATATATATATATATATATATATATATATATATATATATAAAATATAAATACCACATATACCTATATAGGAATATATATATATAGAACCCTAAATTCATAGGGGCGGGAGGATCCCTATGTTCTAGGGATCCCCACCAACTACTAAAGGAACTCTATTAACAAAGGGAGTACTGTATTTTTTTAAGTTCGAGACGAAGAAGATTGCTAGGTTGAACGTGAGTCTGGAAAAACTCCATGTGTGAGTGTTTTGTTGACGGTATGCCAAATGTCCTCGCATTAAAGCCTTTCTTCGATAAGCAGTTTATGCACCGGTATTTTAGATCACATCTTTACTTTCGGGCGGATCATTGTGTACATATAAGCAAGGTTGAATTTGCGGCCTTGTGACATTCTTAGCCATGTGGTAGGGTGCATCCATTAGCATGCCCAAATTTGGATGCGGCGCGGCAACTTATCTAAAACATCATACCTATAGGTCTCATAAATGCCATTAGTTGGATCGATTACCTCAATGCACATATTTAGAAAGTTGATCTTTCTTCCCATTATGTAATCTGTAGCAACAAAGGCCAATATCTTTATCTCATCTTGAATTGTTAGATAATTGAGATTGTACACGATTGTCTTTGAGTTCCCGCATGCTCATCCATGGCGGTACTTCTGATGTGTTTGTTGTTTAAACTTGTTGGGTCATCAATGTACACGAAGGTATTGGCAAAGGCTGCGGCGTCGATTCATTATTGTTCACTAGATGCAGGATGAAATGTAGCTCGGACCAGGCCAAGTATAGGTTGCACCATGCGAGGGGCTTGAAGAAGCCCATGGGGATGCCCCTAATCTGTTTTCCATACTCTCTCACCCATCTGCAAATAGCAATTTCTTAAGAGCCATGTGTTCATTTTTATAAAATCCAACTCTTCCATGCTAATCCAACATTTGCCCATTGGTGCATCAACCTTCCATTCCAACACTATTTCTCCATTGTTTTTAACTTTATACCACATTCTATGGTTTCTGTTTTTAGCCCTTTGATGTTTCCACACCATGGCAGTCATCAGTGCGAGAATGGCACAAATCCCATCATCCCCCTCAATGGGAATGTTCTCGTAGCACCTAGAAATGTCGGCTACAAATACTTCTGTGATTGTTGCTGGTAAATTGCAGACCAGATCATAGACCGAATTAATTACCCAAGAGGCTTTGATTTTCTCTTTTCTAAAGAAATTAACTTTGAAAGCCAATTTGCTTTCACAAATTTCAGGCCAGATTGCTAGGAATGTATTCAATCCCGCAGCCACCAAAGCTGCCAGCTGGGAAAAGATCGATTCAAATGCACTAGTAATCCACCGGTACGTTTGCTTGTGTGCTTTGTAGATGGCTAGAAGAAATGGTAAATTCTGATTAATGATAGCCCTTTCACCAAGGAAACTTTGAATATTGTGACTGATGGATTCCATTAGCACCATTGGGTTGATGCTAAGTTCGATAAAATCCTCGCTGCATAATCTCAGCAGAGCCTGCTCCCTAATGTGTTTCGGACAAATAAAACAGGGGTTATTTGCCGCCTTATCCACCCCTGAAATGTAGAAGTTGCTGGTTAACCAATTAATGTTTTTGGTTACTGCCCCATCAATGATCTGAAACTTCTTCTGTTTTCCAGAATTAGCTTTAACAAAGTCCTTGGCCATCCTAAGTGCCTTGGCCATAATCAGTCTTTTCGATCTCAGAATAAAGGTGCTATCAAACAATCCATTAAGGATATACTTATGTATTTCAAAAAATTGTTCCTTTGTTTTCCATCTCGGTTTTGAATTTATTGAGGTAAATGGTTTTATCGGGATGTGGTTTTAAACCAATAGCCAACCACTTCCTAAGAAATTACTATGCACAATAGAGGTCAGTGGTTCGTATGTGCCCTGTCTCCTTTGAGACAAATTTGGCCAGGCTAGGATTGCTACAAGGACCACGGGACCTCGGGCAGCTTCCGCAAAGCGCGGGCTTTGGTTTATATAACATGCTCTTAAGGCATTGATTGTAAGTCCAACCGAAAATGGTTTGATCCATGATCTTTTGCCCAACTTCTCGAATCTATTGCATATAATCTCGGAGAAAACCTTATGAAATTTGATCTTGTCTCTGACTTTGGAAAAAACACGAAGTGTATACACTTTTTCTTGGCCCTTGCCCTTTGTATGTTTTATAGCCCATCTACCTTGACTTTCACGATCAGAATTCTATCTTTATCACCTTGAATTCGGTTAGCAAATGGTTAGTACCCAAAACCTTACATCCATGTGTACAAACCCACATGTATGCACGGAGAGTCATCCGATGTTCTCTTGGCGGGGATTTGCCATGAAATTAAAAATGCCCCCATGAAAAGGGTTGCTTTATGACCGGGAGGTCATGTTTACGGTTTAGTTCACGGCGTTTATAGCATTCTATAACAATCCATGTCATTAACGGATAAACTTGGTATTACTTTACATATTTGCAACAAACATATACTAAATCAGATGCATATGAATACTTACATTATTTAAAAGGAGATCTTGGTTTGAGCAACTCCAGCGGAAATGCGACTATGTCCTCCCTGATTTTTTGTTCACTTGGTGTCCGGTGTCCTCTCAATATTTGGTGCCTCATACGAAACTTGTTCTATACCCACTAGAAGTGGTGGGGTGTGGACCATAAGCGGCCTTCTTGTTGCACTTTGGAGGCATGATTATCTTTATTTCATCCTGCGTCATATATGAGGTTTTTCTTTTTGTAAGAACTTTTTTGAAGACATTGCCATCCGCATCCGGGGAGGGCAATCGGAAAAGAAACTTACATTTTAATAGTTCTTTCAAGATATCCACAAGCTTAGTGTTACCAAACACTTCTTTGAAGTCTGTCTTTTTTGTTCTCGACCATCGCATTAGAAGTCATATCAATAGAGTCTCCCTAACTTTTAGGTAAGCCCGGAAGGCCCGGCACCTTTCCTCATAGGTTTAGAGAGTTTACCATGTTATAGAACTTCGAGAATGCTGCTGGTCGCGACTTTTCATCCGATGCAAAAACATGCGTATTGTTCATCATGTACCATATAGCATGTGGTCAAACCCGGGTTATGGTCTTTACCGCGCCAAATTTTGTTTTTACCAAATTTGTCACATTTACACTTGAGAGAAAGCGAGAATGTCCTCCATAGCTTTCACGATGTAAAATGGTTCTCTTTCTTGAGACTTCTTAGCCCATGTAGCCTTCATCCCAGCCGGATCCGTTATTTTTATTGCATTTCTTTCCAAAAAGCTGCGTGCTTTTGCATGGCGATCCGAACTTCTTCTTTACCAATCCCTACGGTTAAAGTTTATAGGCGTCCTCATGAGCACAACTTCACCTCTCGGCATCATGATATTGCCGCAATTTTCCACCGTCTGATGCTTATAGGGGCGGTGACACAAATTCTTTGTCTCCCAAAGGCATGTTTTACCTTTACTCCATGCAATTCAACCATCGAGGCGACATAACGGGGCGGGTGCTACGAGTTTTGTAAGAGTTAGAGCCTTAATATTGTGCCTAAATCCAACAAGCTACTTTCTGTTGAAATTTGCTTCTTGTCTTTACCAAGTTTGGACTGTGTTCATGATGGCACCTTTTTCTCCGGATAACATATTCACGTTAAAGGGCAATTGCTAACCATCATAGGCTCTTGTTCGCTTGAGGAGGATCACTAGTGACTTTTTTATTCTTTACCACAGGATTGGTAATCTTAAATTCGTTGGCCACCTCTCATGGGAACGGAGCATCTCTTATGAAGGTTGAGTACATCATGGACCTCCTGACAGCATCATGGGTGTGCGGATAGTGGCGAAAAGCCTTGTATCCTCATCCACTAATTTCATGCATGCTACAGTGTCATCCCAGTGATTCAGCTTTTAGTAAATCGAACATGTTAATGCGAAAAATGTAATAGCGATCTCGTTATCATCCAAAAAGGCCTCTCTTTTTGAGGAAAGTGCTGTGCACTTCGGCCTTCAATACGCACCGAACCACTTGGTGCCATGTTAGGTGGAATTATACGGAATATACATACCCCATTTGACAAGCTCGGATCCCAATTTTGGCAGGTACCACTCGAACCGTCTTGTTATCAATCTCATGTTGGCTAAGCTTATCCCCACCGTTTTCTTTTTGCTTTTATATTTCCTTTAACGAAACTAAACTCCATCTTAGTTCCATATAAATTACA
>JAJEKV010000865.1:0-75125 GCA_021234155.1 Isoetes taiwanensis | reverse complement strand
GCCCCATCCTCCTCTCCGGATCTCGGGCGCTCACCTCTTCTAGCGGTCCCTTTCCACTTCACTTTCAAAGTCCCTAGTAATCGGCTCCTTCCATTCCTCCCCGCCATCTCTCCCCAAAGACTAGTCTCCATCCCTTCCTCTGGTCATTTCTCTACTTAGTGTCTATTAATCATGTCATAACCCAAATGCTCCCCATCGCTCCCTATCTCCCCTTCTTGAGAGCCGACAATCTCATAGTGCTCCTCATTTCGGCCTCGACTCTATCTTCTTCGCGGGCAAAACATCAAGATTGTCTTGCCTCCCATTTTCATATATCTTCGCCTCCATTGCCTCCAAAATGTTCGCTAGATGCTTCCAAAATGTCGAAAATTCTCCTCGCTGGTTCACGTCAAGATTCCTCGACAGGGACGACCTTTCCGTGACACACCAACAACGAAGTCAGACTTAATGCCTCGCCGCCTCTCAATACCAACACATCGAAGAAGAAACCGGAACCAAGAGGGTGGCTAACATGGCTGCAAGCAATGCGAGAAACAATGCCATCCGCTCATCTTGTCGCTACTAAGCACGCCATGGCAATAGGCCATTATATGGACACCACTTAATGGTTTAGATTAGCATGCAAATGATGATGCTCACATAGGTATACCATGCAAGTGTGCACCATGCACCGAAAGCATCCACACATGCATGCATTCACTTGCATGGCTCGAATGGGGGGGGCACGACTTGTCTTTGTGCATTATGCATGTGGAATTAGAGGATGAACCATAAGAGATCACTAAGAGCAAGTTTACCTACGCAAGCCAACCCTTCCTCGCGATAGCCGTGGTTTAGAAACACAGTGATCTTGAACCGCATCGAAGCAATTCCCAAGGAAATTTACCCAAGTGCCTCCCGTATTGGGAAAAATTACGCCAATGCATCCGAGGCGAGGTGTTTTGCCATAATGGAAATAACTTTTTTCTGGCTCATAAAATGAGAAAATTTCGCCACGCTTTGCAGATAGAGGAGACTAAGACCTTTTCAACGGGCAAGAAGGTCATATCAAACCGAGTTCGATCTTCGACTTATAGTGTTTTTATCGCTTGTTTCGGTGGATAACAAAATTAAAACAACACATCTTTTGTGCATTGCAACCCTTGTTGGTTCTAGCAAAAGTAGGGCATTGTCTACCTCAAACAAAACGCCACGCCAATGTACAAAAATAAGGACCCTCCTTTAAGTTATCGGACCACTAGAACTTCAATCGCCCACAAGCCGACGCCTTAATGTGGTACATCCAATGATGAAAGATTCCTACTTGTATAAAATGCATGTGCACATTGTAAAGGCAAGATTTCGATCACGAAGTTTCATCAATTAGTAATGTTCGCCCTGAGAGATCTACTTTTAGACCAAATTATCGTCCATAATTCAATAGAACTTGTCCTTGTCTACCTTTTGCGCCGGGTAAAATTGGGTTTAAATACGATAACGTTAAAATTACCATGGAACCGATGCCCAAGAAGTTACTAAACAAAGGACAAATGCGAACCCCAATCGCATGAGAAAATAAAGAAGTCGCTTTTATGTGATTATGATCCGTTGTTCTATTACATTTGGCCCTATGCCATGGAACAATGCAATTTCTATGCCACTAGCAAGGGCCGGATCCTTCTTGCCCTCCTCTCCTCGCTCAGATTCGCTTCTTCGCCGGCCTTCACGCCCCATCCTCCTCTCTTTCGATCTTGGCGCTCACCTCTTCTAGTGTCCCTTTCCACTTCTCGACTTTCAAAGTCCCTAGTACTGCCCTCCATCCATTCCTCGCCATTCTCCCCAAAGACTAGCTCCTCCATCCTTCTCTCGTCATTTCTCTTCATACTTAGTGTCGATAATCATGTCATAACCCAAATGTTCCCCACGTTCCCTATCTTCCTTCTTGAGAGCTGATCAATCTCATAGTGTTCCCTCATTTCTTTGCCCTCGACTCTATCTTCTTCTTCGCAGCAAAACATCAAGATTGTCTTTTGCCTCCCATGTTCATATCTTCTCCTCGCCTCCATTGCATCTCCAAAATGTCTCTCGCCTCGCTGGCTCTCCCCGATGCATTGAACCAAACTCTCGAGATCGAAAATACCCTCCTCGCTTTGTTCACGCCTCATGGGATTCCCTCGACAGGGGACGACCTTTCCAGTGACACACCAACGACGAAGTCAGACTTCTAATGCCTCGCGCCTCTCAATACCAACACATCGGAAGAAGAAACCGAACCAAGAGGGTGGCTAACATGGCTGCAAGCAATGCGAGAAACAATGCCATCCGCTCATCTTGTCGCTACCAAGCACGCCATGGCAATAGGCCATTATATGGACACCACTTGCGGTTTAGATTAGCATGCAAATGATGATGCTCACATAGGTATACCATGCAAGTGTGCACCATGCACTCGAAAGCATCCACACATGCATGCATTCACTTGCATGGCGCCGAATGGAGGGGGGCACGACTTGTCTTTTGTGTGTTATGCATGTGGAATTAGAGGATGAACCATAAGAGATCACTAAGAGCAAGCCGACCTAATGCAAGCCAACCCTTCCTCCAAGATAGCCGTGGTTTAGAAACATAGTGATCTTGAACCGCACGAAGCTAATTCCCAAGGAAATTTACCCAAGTGCCTCCGTATTGGGAAAATTACGCCAATGCATCCGGTAGGCGCAGGTGTTTTGCCATAATGGAAATAACTTTTTTTTCTGGCTCATAAAATGAGAAAATTTTCGCCGCTTTTGCAGATAGAGGAGACTAAGACCTTTTGAACGGCAAGAAGGTCATATCAAACGGAGTTCGATCTTCGACTTATAGTGTTTTTATCGCTTGTTTCGTGGATAACAAAATTAAAACAACACATCTTTGTGCATTGCAACTCCTTGTTGGTTCTAGCAAAAAGTAGGGGCATTGTCTACCTCAAACAAAAACGCCACGCCAATGTACAAAAATAAGGACCCTCCTTTAAGTTATCGACCACGAACTTCAACCGGCCCACAAGCCGACGCCTTAATGTGGTACATCCAATGATGAAAGATTCCTACTTGTATAAAATGCATGTGCACATTGTAAAGGCAAGATTTCGATCACGAAGTTTCATCAATTAGTAATGTTCGCCTAGAGACGACTTTTTAGACCAAATTACCGGTCCATAATTCAATAGAACTTGTCCTTGTCTACCTTTTGCGTACGGGTAAAATTGGGTTTAAATACGATAACGCTAAAATTACCATGGAACCGATGCCCAAGAAGCTACTAAACAAAGGACAAATGCTAACCCCAATCGCATGAGAAAATAAAGAAGTCGCTTTTATGTGATTATGATCCGTTGTTCTATTACATTTGGCCCTATGCCATGGAACAATGCAATTTCTATGCCACTAGCAAGGGCCGGATCCTTCTTGCCCTCCTCTCCCTCGATTCAATGATGAAAAATTCTCCTTCTCTCACATTGGGCTTCACGCCCCATCCTCCTTGTCCTCGATCTTGGCGCTTCACCTCTTCTAGTGTCCCTTTTCCACTTCTCGACTTTCAAAGTCCCTAGTACTAGCTCCTCTCCATTCCCTCCCCGCCATCTCTCCCCCAAGACTAGCTCCTCTCCATCCCTCCGTCATTTCTCTCTTCAATGCCTAGTGTCGCATAATCATGTCATGACCCAAATGCTCACGCTCCCTATCTTCCCTTCTTGAGAGCTGATCAATCTCATAGTGTCCTCATTTCTTTGCCTGACTCTATCTTCTTCGTGGGCAAACATCAAGATTGTCTTCTTGCCTCCCATGTTCATATCTTCTCCTCCTCCATTGCATCTCCAAAATGTCTCTCACTGGGCTCATCCCAAACTCGAAAGATCGATTCCCTCGCTTTGTTCACGCCTCATGGGATTCCCTCGGACAGGGACCCTTCCAGACACACCAACGACGAAGTCAGACTCTAATGCCTCGCGCCCTCTCAATACCAACACATCTAAGAAGAAACCGGAACCAAGAGGGTGGCTTAACATGGCTGCAAGCAATGCGAGAAACAATGCCATCCGCTCATCTTGTCGCTACTAAGCACGCCATGGCAATAGGCCATTATATGGACACCACTTGGCGTTTAGATTAGCATGCAAATGATGATGCTCACATAGGTATACCATGCAAGTGTGCACCATGCACTCGAAAGCATCCACACATGCATGCATTCACTTGCATGGCCGAATGGAGGGGGGCACGACTTGTCTTTGTGTGCTATGCATGTGGAATTAGAGGATGAACCATAAGAGATCACTAAGAGCAAGCCGACCTAATGCAAGCCAACCCTTCCTCGCATAGCCGTGGTTTAGAAACACGTGATCTTGAACCGCACGAAGCTAATTCCCAAGGAAATTTACCCAAGTGCCTCCCGATTGGGAAAATTACGCCGAATGCATCCGGTAAGAGCAGGTGTTTTGCCATAATGGAAATAACTTTTTCTCGCTCATAAAATGAGAAAATTTCGCGACGCTTTGCAAATAGAGGAGACTAAGACCTTTTGAACGGCAGAAGGTCATATCAAACGGAGTTCGATCTTCGACTTATAGTGTTTTTATCGCTTGTTTCGTGGATAACAAAAATTAAAACAACACATCTTTGTGCATTGCAACTCCTTGTTGGTTCTAGCAAAAGTAGGGGCATTGTCTACCTCAAACAAAACGCCACGCCAATGTACAAAAATAAGGACCCTCCTTTAAGTTATCTGACCACGAGAACTTCAACCGGCCCACAAGCCGGACGCCTTAATGTGGTACATCCAATGATGAAAGATTCCTACTTGTATAAAATGCATGTGCACATTGTAAAGGCAAGATTTCGATCACGAAGTTTCATCAATTAGTAATGTTCGGCCCGTAGAAGACTTTTAGACCAAATTACTGGTCCATAATTCAATAGAACTTGTCCTTGTCTACCTTTTGCAGCCGTGGGTAAAATTGGGTTTAAATACGATAACGCTTAAAATTACCATGGAACCGATGCCCAAGAAGCTACTAAACAAAGGACAAATGCGAACCCCAATCGCATGAGAAAAAATAAAGAAGTCGCTTTTATGTGATTATGATCCGTTGTTCTATTACATTTGGCTCTATGCCATGGAACAATGTAATTTCTATGCCACTAGCAAGGGCCGGATCCTTTCTTGCCCTCCTCTCCTCGCTCAGATTCGACCCCTTCTTCTCTCGGCTTTGCCATTCGCCCCATCCTCCTCTCGATCTTGGCGCTCACCTTTCTAGTGTCCCTTTCCACTTTGACTTTCAAAGTCCCTAGTAATCGCTCCTTCCATTCCCTCCATCTTCCCCCCAAGACTAGCTTTCCATCCTTCTTCGGTCATTTCTCTTCATACATAGTGTCGATAATCATGTCATAACCCAAATGCTCCCCATGTTCCCTATCTTCCCTTCTTGAGAGCTGATCAATCTCATAGTGCTCCTTATTTTTTGCCCGACTTCTATCTTCTTTCGCGGGCAAAACATCAAGATTGTCTTCTTTGCCTCCCATTTCATATATCTTCTCCTCGCCTCCATTGCATCTCCAAAATGTCTCTCGCCTCGCTGGCTCCCCCGATGCGATTGAACCAAACTCTCGAGATCGAAAATTCTCCTCAATTTGTTCACGCCTCATGGATTCCTCGACAGGGACGACCTTTCCATGAACACCACCAACAACGAAGTCGCCTCTAATGCCTCAAGGCCTCTCAATACCAACACATCTAAGAAGAAACCGGAACCAAGAGGGTGGCGAACATGGCTGCAAGCAATGCGAGAAACAATGCCATCCGCTCATCTTGTCGCTACTAAGCACGCCATGGCAATAGGCCATTATATGGACACCACTTTGGCGTTTAGATTAGCATGCAAATGATGATGCTCACATAGGTATACCATGCAAGTGTGCACCATGCACTCGAAAGCATCCACACATGCATGCATTCACTTGCATGGCGCCGAATGGAGGGGGGCACGACTTGTCTTTGTGTGTTATGCATGTGGAATTAGAGGATGAACCATAAGAGATCACTAAGAGCAAGCCGACCTAATGCAAGCCAACCCTTCCTCGTAGCCGGGTTTAGAAACATAGTGATCTTGAACCGCACGAAGCTAATTCCCAAGGAAATTTACCCAAGTGCCTCCATATTGGGAAAATTACGCTAATGCATCCGGAGGCGCAGGTGTTTTGCCATAATGGAAATAACTTTTTCCTGGCTCATAAAATGAGAAAATTTCGCCCGCTTTTGCAGATAGAGGAGACTAAGACCTTTTGAACGGCAAGAAAGGTCATATCAAACGAGTTCGATCTTCGACTTATAGTGTTTTTATCGCTTGTTTCGCGGATAACAAAATTAAAACAACACATCTTTGTGCATTGCAACTCCTTGTTGGTTCTAGCAAAAGTAGGGGCATTGTCTACCTCAAACAAAACGCCACGCCAATGTACAAAAAATAAGGACCCTCCTTTAAGTTATCTGGACCACGAGAACTTCAATCGCCCACAAGCCGGACGCCTTAATGTGGTACATCCAATGATGAAAGATTCCTACTTGTATAAAATGCATGTGCACATTGTAAAGGCAAGATTTCTCGATCACGAAGTTTCATCAATTAGTAATGTTCGCCCGAGACGACTTTTAGACCAAATTACTGGTCCATAATTCAATAGAACTTGTCCTTGTCTACCTTTTGCAAAATGGGTAAAATTGGGTTTAAATACGATAACGCTAAAATTACCATGGAACCGATGCCCAAGAAGCTACTAAACAAAGGACAAATGCTAACCCCACCGCATGAGAAAATAAAGAAGTCGCTTTTTATGTGATTATGATCCGCTGTTCTATTACATTTGGCCCTATGCCATGGAACAATGCAATTTCTATGCCACTAGCAAGGGCCGGATCCTTCTTGCCCTCCTCTCATCGCTGTCAGAGATTCGGGCTTCTCCCTTTCTCTCGCCGGGTTTACCGCCCCATCCTCCTCTCCTCGATCTTGGCGCTCACCTCTTCTAGTGTCCCTTTCCACTTCTCGACTTTCAAAGTCCCTAGTAATCGCTCCTCTCCATTCCTCCTCGCCATCTCTCCCCAGACTAGCTCCTCTCCATCCCTCTCCGTCATTTCTCTCTCATACTTAGTGTCGATAATCATGTCATGACCCAAATGCTCCCCACGCCTCCTATCTTCCCCTTCTTTGAGAGCTGATCAATCTCATAGTGCTCTCATTTCTTTGCCCCGACTCTATCTTCTTCGTGGGCAAAACATCAAGATTGTCTTCTTGCCTCCCATGTTCATATCTTCCCTCCTCCATTGCATCTCCAAAATGTCTCCTGGCTCTCCCTCGGCTCATCCGAGGATTCCTCCACGGGGACGACCCCTCCGCATTTCCGCAGACACACCAACGACGAAGTCAGACTCTAATGCCTCACGGCCTCTCAATACCAACACATCGAAGAAGAAACCGAACCAAGAGGGTGGCTTAACATGGCTGCAAGCAATGCGAGAAACAATGCCATCCGCCTATCTTGTCGCTACTAAGCACGCCATGGCAATAGGCCATTATATGGACACCACTTGGCGGTTTAGATTAGCATGCAAATGATGATGCTCACATAGGTATACCATGCAAGTGTGCACCATGCACTCGAAAGCATCCACACATGCATGCATTCACTTGCATGGCCGAATGGAATGGGGGCAATGACTTGTCTTTGTGCTATGCATGTGGAATTAGAGGATGAACCATAAGAGATCACTAAGAGCAAGCCGACCTAATGCAAGCCAACCCTTCCTCGCATAGCCGTGGTTTAGAAACACAAAAGATCTTGAACCGCGACGAAGCTAATTCCCAAGGAAATTTACCCAAGTGCCTCCGTGATTGGGAAAATTACGCCGAATGCATCCGAGGCAAGGTGTTTTTTGCATAATGGAAATAACTTTTTCTGGCTCATAAAATGAGAAAATTTCGCAGGCTTTTGCAAATAGAGGAGACTAAGACCTTTTGAACGGCAGTAAGGTCATATATCAAACGGAGTTCGATCTTCGACTTATAGTGTTTTTATCCTTTGTTTCGTGGATAACAAAATTAAAACAACACATCTTTGTGCATTGCAACTCCTTGTTGGTTCTAGCAAAAGTAGGGGCATTGTTCACCTCAAACAAAACGCCACGCCAATGTACAAAAATAAGGACCTCCTTTAAGTTATCTGACCACGAGAACTTCAACCGGCCCACAAGCCGGACGCCTTAATGTGGTACATCCAATGATGAAAGATTCCTACTTGTATAAAATGCATGTGCACATTGTAAAGGCAAGATTTCTGATCACGAAGTTTCATCAATTAGTAATGTTCGGCCCGTAGATCTACTTTTAGACCAAATTACTGGTCCATAATTCAATAGAACTTGTCCTTGTCTACCTTTTGCAGCCGTGGTAAAATTGGGTTTAAATACGTATAACGCTAAAATTACCATGGAACCGATGCCCAAGAAGCTACTAAACAAAGGACAAATGCTAACCCCAATGCATGAGAAAATAAAGAAGTCGCTTTTATGTGATTATGATCCGTTGTTCTATTACATTTGGCTCTATGCCATGGAACAATGCAATTTCTATGCCACTAGCAAGGGCCGGATCCTTCTTGCCCCTCCTCTCCTCCTCGCTCAGATTTCGCTTTCCTTTTCTCTCATTTCTTCGCCCCATCCTCCTCTCTGATCTTGGCGCTCACCTTTCTAGTGTCCCTTTCCACTTTCGACTTTCAAAGTCCCTAGTAATCGCTTTTTCCATTCCCTCCCCCGCCATCTCTCCCCAAAGACTAGCTCCTTTCCATCCTCTCCTTTCATTTCTTTCTCCTTTAGTGTCGATAATCATGTCATAACCCAAATGCTCCCATGTTCCTATCTTCCCTTCTTCTTGAGCTTTCTCTTTATAGTGCCCTCATTTCTTTGCCTCCAAATCTTCTCTTCGTGGCAAAACATCAAGATTGTCTTCTTGCCTCCCATTTTCATATCTTCCCTCGCCTCCATTGCATCTCCAAAATGTCTCTCGGTTTGTTCACTCCTCGATGCATTGAACCAAACTCTCGAGATCGAAAATTCCCTCAATTTGTTCACGCTCATGGATTCCCTCGACTGAAGGACGACCTTTTCCAGACATGCCTCAATGGCCTCTCAATACCAACACATCGGAAGAAGAAACCGGAACCAAGAGGGTGGCTTAACATGGCTGCAAGCAATGCGAAAAACAATGCCATCCGCTCATCTTGTCGCTACCAAGCACGCCATGGCAATAGGCCATTATATGGACACCACTTATGGTTTAGATTAGCATGCAAATGATGATGCTCACATAGGTATACCATGCAAGTGTGCACCATGCACTCGAAAGCATCCACATGCATGCATTCACTTGCATGGCCGAATGGAGGGGGGGCACGACTTGTCTTTGTGTGTTATGCATGTGGAATTAGAGGATGAACCATAAGAGATCACTAAGAGCAAGCTGACCTAATGCAAGCCAACCCTTCCTCGCAAGAAAGCCGTGGTTTAGAAACATAGTGATCTTGAACCGCACGAAGCTAATTCCCAAGGAAATTTACCCAAGTGCCTCTCCATATTGGGAAAATTACGCCAATGCATCCGAGGCAGGTGTTTTGCCATAATGGAAATAACTTTTTCCGCTCATAAAATGAGAAAATTTCGCGACGCTTTGCAGATAGAGGAGACTAAGACCTTTGAACGGCAGTAAGGTCATATCAAACGGAGTTCGATCTTCGACTTTATAGTGTTTTTATCGCTTGTTTCGCGGAATAACAAAATTAAAACAACACATCTTTTTGTGCATTGCAACTCCTTGTTGGTTCTAGCAAAAAGTAGGGCATTGTCTACCTCAAACAAAACGCCACGCCAATGTACAAAAATAAGGACCCTCCTTTTTCTAGTTATCGACCACGAACTTCAATCATTTTCAAGCTTTGACGCCTTAATGTGGTACATCCAATGATGAAAGATTCCTACTTGTATAAAATGCATGTGCACATTGTAAAGGCAAGATTTCCGATCACGAAGTTTCATCAATTAGTAATGTTCGCCTAGAGACAACTTTTAGACCAAATTACCGGTCCATAATTCAATAGAACCTTGTCCTTATCTACCTTTTGCACCAAATTGGGTTTAAATACGATAACGTTAAAATTACCATGGAACCGGGATGCCCAAGAAGCTACTAAACAAAGGACAAAATGCTTAACCCCACCGCATGAGAAAATAAAGAAGTCGCTTTATGTGATTATGATCCGTTGTTCTATTACATTTGGCCCTATGCCATGGATCCCGTCCCATCCTCTCGATCTTGCATTTTCACCTTCTAGTGTCCCTTTTCCACTTCTTTCAAAGTCCCTAGTACTAGCTTTCTCCATTCCTCCCCGCCATATGCCCCTTTCTTTTTTTTCCCCATCCTCTCTCGGTCATTTTCCCTCTTCTTCCACTTTCCCATTTTCATTTCATTTTTTCCCACGCTCCCATATCTCTTTTTTGAGAGCCTCTCATAGTTTCTTTTCTTTGCTCACCCTTTCCCTCTTTCTTTTTTTTTAAAACATCAAGATTTTCCTTGCCTTTCATCCTCATTTTTCCATTCCATTGCATCTCCAAAATGTTCTTTGCTCGCCTTCCCCAGGATCCCTTTTCCCTCCTCTTCCCACTCTTTCCTCTCTGCTTTACCTTCTCATTTTCCTTTTATCTTTTGCCTTTTCTCCTCTCAATCCCAACCTTTTGCTTCCCTTTGGCTTAACATGGTCGCTTCCTTTTCCCTTTTCCTGAATGGCAATTTTCCATTCCTTTTCTCCTCCCTCTCCCAACCCTTTAAATTTTTCCCCATTTGCCCTTCCATTTCCCCCCCTCCCCTTTCTTTCCCCCTTTCCCTTTTTATGCTTTTTTTCCTTTCTTTTCTCCACTTTTTTCCTTCCCTTTTCCGATATGTTTCCCTTTTGCCTTCCCCACCCCCTTTTCTCTTTTCCTTCCCTTTGCCTTCTTTCTCTTTTTCATTTCTTCTTCCCTTTTCCCCATTTCCCTTCCCTTTTCTTTTTCTTTTTTTTACATGCTTTTCCCCTTCCCTTTTTCTATTTTTGTCTTTTTCTTTTTCTATTTTCTATTTTTTATTTTTTTTTATGTCCCCTTTTTCCTTTCTCCCTTTCCTTTTTGCTTTTTATTCCCTTTTCCCTCCCTTTTCCTTTTTTTGCCCATTTTCCCTCTCTTTTTTCTTTTTCCTTTCCCCTTTCCATTTACTTTTCCACTTTTCCCATCTCTTCCTCCTTCCCTCCTTGGCCTTTCAAACTGTTCCCTTTCCCTTTTTCGATTTTCCATGCCTTTTTCTCTTCTTTTTTCCTAACAAAATTTTCCTTTTCTTTTTGTGCTTTCCCTTTTTGGTTCTAGCCTTTTAGGGGCATTTTGCTTCTCTCTTTCCAAACGTCACTTTTTTTTTTCCAAAATTTCATTACCCTTTTTTCAGCTCTTAAGAGACCATGACGACCACCCGGTTAACCGTCGTGCAATAAATCTAGGCCCTTCTGATGGACGAGATGATCCTACATCCAATGATTCAAAGATTCCCTTGTATAAAATGCACTACTTACCTTGATAACATTATAATATAAGATAAGATGCTTTCATCAATCTTTCCTCGCGTTCGATTGCTCATGTTTCCCATGCAACAACATGTGTTTCTTTCCTTTAGCTTTCAATGCAAGAAGGTTTTAAGTATTCAAATTTGCGAAGCCCAATCCAAACCTCTATATGCCGATCCACAAAATTCTGAATAATTCATGCCCAAAAAATATTTCAAATGAAATAAAATTAGTCACCTCATTACATTACATTACATACAAATCTTTTACATATTCAAGACGCTTAAACTCCCATCACATACATGTATATTACCATGGAATTTTATTTCATTTACTATGAAGTCACATAATTTTTGACAATTAATACATCTCCACACTAATTTCTTCTTAATTTTTTTTCACATCTACAATACATCCGCCCCATGTAAACAAATATACATCCCCAATATACATGTAAACAAATATACATGTACGTGTTGCCATGAAATAATTTGACATTTCCATGTAGAACAACTAGGGCATTTTATCTACATTACATTCAAAAAGTAAAGAAATTTTACAAACTTTTACATCGCATGTTACAAAATAAAGGACATCTTTATTCCTATCTTAAAAAAAGAAATCTACAAACTTTACATCGGTGTTACAAAATAAAAAAATCTTTATTCAAAAACAAGATGCAATTATAGCTAAATTGGTTTTCCGTATGTGTAATGTCAATATATTGAATTGGTTGTGTCCTCTTCTTCATGACATCTCTAATTTTTGAACCAAACCTTTGAGTTATCTAACCAAACTGAGCAACCATATCCTTCATAGCCCGACCTATCGTGATTTGTTCTTGGATATCGACTTTGCTAATGCCCGAACTCAGATTTGTTCCACCCTGCAAGCATTCTTTCCTTCTCCATCTCCTTTGCTTGTTTCATATTTCTAGGATGTATTTTCAGCAATTAGCATTATATGTGAAGTCTTTCCCGTTAATTCTCCTTCCTCTCCAACCACCATAGATAGCAAGTAATGCTTTGCATCCAAGTCGCATGTCATTGCTATTTGCATTTTGACGTCTTGGAGGCCATCCTTTAAATTCTTTACGGCTTATTCACGATAGCCTTTGAGGCCTTCCAATGACTATATCAAATAGAATTGCAATCTTTTGTCCTGCAATAATCTTCTTGCAAAACATACTTTGTTGTTTTTGGAGTCAAATTAGATACCTCATTCATTAGCTATAAAAGGTTTTTATGCGGTTCATTCACCTTTTTCTTCCCTAATTGGCTTTGTCCCGCGGTTTCCACCCCTACAAACCCTCTGTTTTTTTTCTTTGCCTACTTGTTTTACTTGATTATTTTTCCAAACTTCATCACCGGAGGATTTTTTTTTTTTACCCCCTTCGACCTCGGCAAGCTTGCATGAGAGTCCAATCCTTCTTCCATAGTTTCTTCTTCAACTTTGGTTTAAGACATAGATCCATTCAAGCGAAAGGGATACAACATCCCCGCACAAAAATCCCATTATTAACGGTTTGTATTACTAATTGAAGGGATTTGTGATCTTTTTGAAGGAAAGGGATTTCAATTTCTTCAAGATACATTTGTTTCTTTTTCTGCATTCGATTTAGGAGCGACTATAATCGATTAAGACCAAGTTTTCGTTGAGGTAGAATCTAGAGCCATGTTTGATCGACCCCTTCCCAGTTCAAAATGTCCCACCCTCTCAAGTTTTTTCTCCCCTTTCCTATTTAGATTTTATATTGATAGAGAAGTACAAGATTTCTTAGGATTTGGTATAATTATGGAGAATATTGTGCCAACCGACTTTTATTAATGACTAATGGTGCCCGGCCTTCTTTGGGCTAATGTTGAACCCGTTACATTTGCTTTTTTTTTTGCATATTTACAACTTTGAATTTTCTTCTTTTTTTGAAATGATCACGAAGTTTATCAATACATGCGATTATAAAGTTTACCTAACATAGTCTATGTAGGTCAGGTAGTTAGGCATCATGTTGCTTTAGAATGGTACATAAGTTAACATCAATAGTTAGCATTCAATAGCAATGTATTGTTAGTGTCTAATGTTGGATCCTATTATGTCATGACCTAATTAGAGGTTTATTTGGTAGTCCTTTGTCAAGATGGTTTTGTAACATTATTTTTTATTGATATTTGTGTAGTTCTATGATTTTTATTTGTGTCAAATGTTGGAAAATGTTCCTTACGGAGGTGTTTAGTTCAATGAAATGTATGGTAATTGATAACCTAAATGATGGTTTTTTTTGTGATGGTTGTGAACTTATTATTGGTAATTGGGAATTTTCAATGGAATGGAAGTTAATTTGTTTTGAGGGCTGTTGTTTAGAGACCTACTTTTCCTTCTCAATTGGAAACTTTTTAAAAAAGAAAACGTGCCTTTCCAAACAACTTCTATTTTATTATGGCCCATTTTTCTTTTCTAACAATTTTGGCATACTATCTCCTTTTACCTTTTGCTCTTAGCATCTAAATTTGATATTTAATGATACACAAATTTAAAGTATGTTTGAGCCCTGATTCTAAGTTAAAAGCTTAACTTACTTTGTGTTATCATCAATTGGGATGCTACGACATTTTTCCGGTTCATCTAGCATTATGAAATTGAGCCACATATGGATGTTGAAGAGCTTGCTATAGAAGAAAAGAAAGGAAGAAAGGTGTTAAAGATCATTTACATTTTTGCAGAGATTGCCCAAGTTATTGCCTTCCTTATAAATACTTATGATACCTTTTCAGTAAACAGCACTCAATTTACAAAGATACAACCGTTTTTACCTCGCATTTTAATCTTTTTTGAGGATTGAACTGCAGCTTGATTAAGTCCTCTCCCTTGGCGAGGCATTTAGGCAACGCTTTGTCAAATGGTCTGCAAAAACATATATCAAATGAGTATCGCCATGTCCCAGACTTGTCATCATAATAAATAAATCTAACCTTGTGCCAATGTTTGCCATGTTGTCAATTAAGGTGGTCTTTTCATGGTGACTCAAGTGCCTCTATATCCTCCTTCACGCTTTCCATGTTCCGATAAAAACTTCAAAATGTCAATAAATGCAATTATGCATGCACAAATTAGAGGATTAAAAACTTATCTTGAAAAATTTCTTACATATTCAAGAACAAACTTGCCAATCATCTCAAGAACCCGCTTCAATTTGGTTCATGGTTGACGTTCACATAATTATTAATCCACCAATTTGTGCATTGGCAAAATGATGCCCAATAGCATGTAGCCTTTGCATTATCTCCATAATCGCCATGTAAAAAGACGTTTTGTTTCAAAACCTAACGCTTACATACAAAAACATATTCAAGATTGCCGCCAACGAAAGCAACTCCATGAGAATACAACCACTCGACCATATCAATTACCAAAGGTATAGCTGAAAGTCGTAGGTACATTCCCAAGTTAAGATCTACATAATAAAAATAAGCAAAATCATGCCATATAAACAAAACAAATTCTTACTTGGTTGATCCAAGAAGGATTTCAGTGCCCTATACCCCATGCCGAGAAAGGAGGAGGCATAGAAACCAATGTGCATGAACTCACTAAGCTTAAATACTTAAAAATGGAAATCTCAGCAAAATTGGGACGCTTAGGGAGCTCGCTTATGGTAATAACCTTTAAAATCAAAGCCAGAAAGAAAAATAAAACTTACCTGAAAACATTGAGTTGGAGCACATTGAGTTGCATGCTTAAGAGCCCAGGATGATATCTTCCCCGCAGTGACATTCTCTAGCTCCAATGTTTCTTGAGCAAGCCGCCATCACAAAAAATATGTCTGCCTCGAATTTAGTCTAGAGGAGCAAAACACCGAACAAAGGTCATGCTCCACCGATAGGACAAACTCTTACATTGTTTTACTTTTCGCTCAAGCCAAATCCCCTTATGATTACATTCCGTGATGCAATATCCCGATTCAACATCCTATCAAAACATCCCCCCTTCTAAAAGCCATCCATATTTGGCATATATGTCAACCAAAGCAAGTGAAACAAAAGCATCATTTTTCAAAGCCTCGATTTATAACCTTAAGATGTATTTCTAGATCTTGTCCAGAAATTCTACATTATTACAAGCTTTCAACATGCAAAAATGTGGTGGCATCGGTATGCCCTCCTTAACATTTGTTCTGAACACCTAAAAACTTCCCCATCACACCATTCTCTCGGATTCACCGATATTATAACATTCCAGACACGATATCTTGAACCTACAAACCATAAAGATTTTTTCGCCTCCGAGAACGAACCACACTTTATGTACGTAGAGATCTCTACAAACAACAAATCCGTAAGACAAATCCGGTGCTAGAGAAACATCCAACATATCCGTAATTATTATGGTCCAAGATACTTCAATCTTGGGCTTTAAGATCCTCGCAAAAATTCTCGTGCATCTTTAAAACATCCACATTTGAAATACATGCTTATCAACGCATTGCCAACAGCAAGGGATTTGTATTCCCACTTTTGAAAGATCATGGTGTATTTCTCACGCCCTTTCCAAGAATCCGATGCCGCCAAATGCTTTGAGGCCACAAACAAACATAACTTCATTTGGTGATATTCCTCGCGTTTGGCCCAGAAACCCGCCACGTGTTGATCCGCCATAGCCCGAGCTTCAAAATGACACCGCCATAGGTTTTTTTTTTCTCAGTGCATAATAGGGCTTCAACGATTTACAATATCGACCGTCCAATAGCTAGATCAAATCTCCAGGATTTCGTATATTAGGGAGAATCCAACACTTACACAATAACATTATAATATAGGATAAGCAACTCCATGTAAAATTCAAAATGTACATTATAAACACTTTAACCCATTTCAAATTTTTACATCAATATACAAAAAAATTCAATCACCCTTTCATGCTTCTACCCCTTACCTCAACATTAATATAGCAGTTGAAGTACAGTGTTAGCCATGGATTATATGGCATGACCCAAATGCATTACTTTATTACATGGAAACTCAATTTTCTGTGACCAAGTTTAACTTTAAGATGCTTGTATTTAGGAATGTAAGCATGTGCTGCATGGAGGATTACTTCAGCTATGTGGGCATTGAATTCGGCATCTGTTAACCCTACCACTGGCTCGGGGGCACTTCCAGAAAAATTTCTCTCCTCAGGGGCTGGAAGGACATGGTCGAACTTGTGGATCAATCTGTGAAAATCCCTAAATAGAGTGGCTTTCGGGATATCTCTTTGAAGTGCCTTATCCCGGGCTTTGGTGAGGCTCAAGGCCAAGCCTTGCTCATGGACATGAACTCCATTGGTAGCATTGACATGCACCAAACCAGTTAGGTAACCCATTGCACTAGAGAAAGTACTGAGCAAAAAAAACTGCAGAGATTGGAATCACGAAAAGATATTTGTACTGATTTAGCAAATACGAAATGGCATATGTGTTGACGTGTCGAGATATATGTCACAAACAGCAATATTAGATGATTATGTATGAATCGCGCCCAGCGCGACATATCCTAATTTGATAAATTAATATGCCTTTCTTATCTATTTCATATTACTATTGTCCATACGTGTCGCGCGAACTGTCGCGCGTAGCGTGGTGTAGGCACTAATCCTATGCAGAGCCTAGTAATTTAGGTGTTGCACCAAGCGTGAGTTAATTTGTATAAGTATTTGATTTATTGTTATTGCATTCAATACTATGTTCTCCTCATCCTTTCTTCTAATTTATACCCTATAACCAAGAACCTCAAGCAGAGAAGAATAATGTTGAGGACACGGATATGGAAGGGATTAATGCAAACTAGTAACGGTGCCCAGCGTTGCTGGGCTTAAGTTGGGACCTTATAAATGTTTTGTGCAAATATTCGGATGGAACATTATGTAGAAGGGGATTTACTTCTTGGTGGTATTGGGCATGTTATTGCTTATTATTGTAAAAGCAAGAACATGTTTATTCTTGGCGGTATTGAGCGTTGCTGGGCTATAAAGATTGAATTGAATTGGCTGAGGTGAACGTAATTCTTAGGCTAGAAGGTGGTTGACCGTAGTTGTTAATATATAATAATTAAAAGCTTATGTAGCAATAGTGCATGGAAGAGGTCGTATATCAGATGGGTTTAAAACACTACGAAGCTTCGCGTTAAAATGTTTCAAGTAGTCATTGTATCAGGAAAATTTTTATGGTGCACACAATTTCTTCTAATTAAAATAAATTGGTCATTTCCCTTGTATTTTATTCAGTTTTGAAGGCCATTTTCTAAGCAAGTTTTCATCTAGCCCCTACTAAAGTTGGAACTTAATTGAAAAGCTTCAAGTGAACTTGTTTATAGAAGTTCCACAACAAAATTATATAGTTGAATTCTTATATTCACTGGATCATTACAATGCATTGAAAATGCTACGTCAAGACTAATGAGGCAAGAAAAACAAACTCATACAATATCCTACCAAGATGCATTGGGGCACATGCAAAGGTCTTACCTACCATAGGTTGTGATTTGAATTGATTATCACAAATTGTTCTGGTACCAAATTATCTTATATGATCAATGCTTTCTCTAGACAACAGACCTGAATTTGCAATTGTAAAGACGGATAATGCTCTCTCAAATATGCATCTCTAACATACTGGTGACAGTGGACACAATGGACAGACAATTATTTGTGGTGTTGCTTATCTGATGGACAGACAATTATTTGTGGTGTTGCTTATCTGATGTTCAGTACCAACCACCTGATGTTTAGATGCATCTGATTATTTGTAGTGTTGTTTGTCTGATGTTAAGACTTGGTGGTTTCTTGCTCTTGTACCAAATTGACAGATAGATTTGTGGCTTTGGTACAAATTTGATAAACAGAAGCACAAATATTGATAGCCTATCAAGCATACTTCCAATATACATAAATTATATGATTCTTACATCATATAGCAATAATAAATGCGACAAAAGCAACAATGGCATATTAAAAATACATAATCCATGTTGCATTTGCTGCAAACATAGATTTAAATTCAAGATCAAAATAATCCATGTAGCATTTAATTCCCTGCGTGTTCTCTATCATTTGCTTATAGTCCATTGTTGAAGGCTGAAGAGCTTCTTTTCGTCCATCAGACAACGCAGAAGTATAAACTGAAGGGCATGCCTTGGCCACTTTTATAACATCTAGTGCTTAGCCACTTGCATCAAAGGTAAAATGGCTGTGTTCCTTGTCTAGATCGTGGGACTCATAGTTAATGCTAGAGTTGCTGCACCATACTGTAGTTCAAGACAACAATGACAGCATGGTATGGGAGCATTTGCAAGTACAATGTCAGCCGTAAAACAAAGACTCAAATGACAGCAAGCTTGGGGTGAAACAAAGACTCAAATGACAACAAGCTTGGGGTACGATCTAATTGGCCATGACTTAAAGCCATATTCAATATAACAAAATAGATGTTGGTCACAATGATACTTTTTATCGAAGATAGAACATATTGTCAGCACTAAACACATTTCAACAAAGGCTTGAATCGCTACATCACAAAAGAAGCTCCAAAGAAATTGCATTCTGCAACAAATATCTAACCGCTTCAAGAAAAAAAATGATCCAACAAAAATTATGCATCTATTTCCAGGTCTTTACAAAGAAATAATAATTATGGCCATGACCTAAAGCCATATTTAATGTATGAGAAACTAATAGATACTAGAACGCAAGCCCGGCGATGCCGCATTAGTCGTGGACGATGTGGGCATTTACGCATGCGTTAGTTGTGGTTGTGTCGAATGCGCACAATGCATCAAGGCAATATAATGGTAGGTGGAAATAGACAAATATAGATAATGAACAAACCTTACCTTTTAAAGTGTACACATAATATGAAGTACAAACAAAATGTTAAACAAATATATATTGGTTATATACGCAAATACAAAAATACTTTTAGTGCAAAATGAGGTTATGCCCGCTAATCTCGCTGGATCCACATCACGAAGAACCCGCCCCAAACAACTCGGGAACATCCGCCGCTCGATATGAAGCCTGGCCATGGTTGATAGGTATAGAAGCTCCTCCCGTCGGCCTATGGTGGCAAACATGAACGGTAAACATGCTCGATACGATGTCCCACACGCCACTCAGGTGTACCAACAACAATGTTATGCTTTGTTAGAACTCAGAAGCTCAGAATCACCAACCAAGGCCATGTGGAATCGATGCCCAAGCCTTTGAACTGCCTCCCATCACAAACACCAATGTGTGTGATGCCTCCCTCGGAAGCAAGTTCCCCGCATGTATACTTGAGGGGAACGCTTTTGACTCAATACACCCACACGCCAATGGTGTTATCAACTATCGCATAACTCCCTACAACAATAAGATATCATTTCAGAAAAGATAGAGATATGCATTGATGAACTCCTTAATTAAGAAGCATATAAGCAATTGTTACCGCTTGGAACTAACAAATCTTACACTCACCATCCCTACGATGTACATGAACTATCGCCTTTGGCTTAGGATTTCCAAGTTCCCGAGGTATAAAAGGTGTGTAGGGCTTCATGATCCGCATAATATTCGTAAGATCAAAACATCCAAGAAACATGAGAACCTTTGAAAAAGAAACACATATACATGCAATATATGGACATCACAACGTTAGTCGAGAACATGACACTTACTCTGGATCACAAAGCATCCGCGGTAAACCACGCTCCCTTGTGAACCTTGAAACTCAGATTGGCGCTCTTCTTGAGGCATGGATGGTGGGTCTTTAATAGCAACCCTAATTCCTTGTCGATTTTGTACCCTTGAGAATGCCACATACAATTGTCCATGCGTGAAAAGACAGTGCTTTGGAAGATATATCCCCACCTATGCATTGTCCGCCCCCCGGACTTGTTTATGGTCATGGCAAAGGCCTACCAAGCAGAGGGAATTGCACCCTTTCAAACCGAAATGGCAAACCTGAATCGGTAGGGCACAATTGAATGCGCCGATAGGAGCACAAGATCACCAACGGTGTCCCAAAGATTATCTCGGCCAATAACATCGCCTTCCCAAATTTCGTGATAATCAATCGTTTCCATTGCATAGGCCCTTCTTTGAACGCATGTAGACCTCAACAACATTACAATCATTCCCACCTTTAGGTTTAGCCTCAGGGCTGCGTACACCACTTGAGTTTGTGCATTAAGAAACTCAATGGGGATATAGACTGCTTGTCGGCTATCCAGGTTCATGATTCGATCAGCACTAGTAATCCCGCCGCCTCCGTGGATGAGAGACGCCACCTTCTTATTGATCTCATCGACATAATGGTTCAAAGGCGATAGTATAGCACCCATGTGTCCGTAAAATCACTTCTTTCCAGCTTCGCTGGATATCGTGAAATATGTCCCAATTAAATCATCCACATCATCCGAGCCCAAGGCATATATCCCGCGGGCGTATGCACCATATCAACACCCTTTCTCCCCGAAAGGTTGATTCTCGCCATCTCCTATACTTAGTAAGTAGTCCGCAAATGCTTGTTGTTCAAGTGCATCTAAGCCCAATGCATTCATGACGCTGCATGTTGATTGTCGGCTTATATTCTCTCACACTATCCCATATATACCTAACGCTTTAGAGAAGCTTTCTACAATTTGTGCGCAACCTTTAGGAACCACGGGTAGTATTTGTAGGAAATCCTCCCAATAGTATTGGAATCCCACCAAACGGGTCTGCTTCTACATTGCCCGCCACATCTCTCAATGTTCTATCCATCGCCTTCAAATATCCATTTGTGCATCATTGGTGCCTCATCCCATACAATCAACCGACATGCTCGAATGAGTCTTGCCAATTTCACTGCCTTGAATGTTGCAAGTAGATGCTTCATGTGCCCCTATGGGTATCTTGAAACGCCAATGAGCCGCTCACCACCTTTGCAAGAATAACCCCACGCAATACCGTAAGAGGCAACCGCTGTGAGCAATCCAACCCCTTGCACGCATATACCCCGTGAGAGTGTTATATAGATATGTTTTCCTGTTCCACCGTACAGGCCCATTCACTAAGAAGACCCCACCACC
Source organism: Isoetes taiwanensis (assembly GCA_021234155.1). Classification (NCBI taxonomy): domain Eukaryota; kingdom Viridiplantae; phylum Streptophyta; class Lycopodiopsida; order Isoetales; family Isoetaceae; genus Isoetes; species Isoetes taiwanensis. The sequence continues at coordinate 53,404 of JAJEKV010000865.1, read as the reverse complement.
AGCCTTTTATCGATTACATGGTCGAGGACAAGATCGCATTACACGGACCACCGATCAATGTTTAACTTCTGAATCGATAGGACTTTATCCATACTCACATACATCATTTCCTCCCCGAATAGTGTGGTTGTGTCTAGCACAGCTTCGTAAGTTGAAGCCCATTTCTGCCAGCCCCTTCCAACCGGACATTGCATATGATCCTCCACATCCATTAGTGCCATGTCAATAGCATAATCGACCAAGTGACCTGCCTTCGAATAAGCATCATAAGCAACCCGGGTCTAGGAAATCTTCAACCATCCTATATTCTAACTCCTTCCAAATATCAAGTGGATACAATGGGTTACATTCCAAATGTAATTGAAGCAAATAAGTGTCGCGAATTGACGGGCATACCCCATGATGATGCTTCTCGTAGGCATTCTAGCCACTCAATTATCATTCACAATCATACGCTTTGATGCATGCATTCTGAACGCCTCACACAAATGACCGCCAACGCTTCTCGATCTTCAAAAGACGAAATCCGTGTACATTGCTTAGCAACATCCGCAAATAGAATCGCTCACCCCGTGAGGGAGTCACAAAGTACATTCTACCGACAGATGGCATAACCTGAATACGCTCACGCTTTGTCCATGTGTATGTCGCTTGCTCCAAGTAAAGCTCTTGGGAAAGTCATGGTACAACAAAGCACGCGACACCGGGTATTCATTTGCAAAGATTCACCCTAAACCAACCCATGAGAGTGGTGTCATATGCATTGTTAACCACTTCATCTAAGTCCGCATTCTCATCAAAAAGTATTGGCTGCTCATTAGAAGGTGAACCGCCACGCACGACATGAGGATTCTCGTTTCTGCAATCCAAACTTGAACAACCGCCATGCTCTCGTGAGGCGTAATAGTATTTCGTGATTGACATACCGGGCCAACCTCGCCATGGTCGCCTCGTTATAGTGTGCTCGCCGTGGACACTCTCCAACCTTGTCCTAAGTTCACCGATATCATGTCCGACCCTTTTGTAAATGTACTTGTATAAGTATTTGACTCCCTTAATATGGGCACATATCTCAACATTGATATGGCATCTAAAAATAGCACGACAACCACGGATTGTAGGGTACAACCCATCTATTGTCCATGTTCATGCCATCTCGAAGTAGACAGCTTCTTCCATCATTTCTACGCCTAGAGTGGGTAGCCGCTGCTTATCATAGTCTCCGCCCGTAAATTGCTTTGGGTAAATTCTTTACTGCAAAACCCCATCAACCATACAGGGAGCATTAGGATATGTAGGCCACAGGCCATGCATCATCTGCCGCGGTGACCACCTCATATAATTCGGGTTGATTCTTTATCCGAATCTCCGCGACAAATCACTTTATCTATATCCTCGACCGCCGCTGGGCTTGTCCTCCCCGGTACAATATGTTAAGGAGATGCACATGAGGAAGACCCCTCTTCCGAACTCAATGACATGAATCCTAGCGTAAATGCGCCAAATATGCCATGATGTGACACAATCTCTAATAGCTCCTTCAACTTTAAGTAGAAGACACGCTACTAAATCAGGCCTCCTAAGGGTCCCGCCATTTATGAGTTCCCCATTATTTCGCCACTTTGGGTTGGCAAATATAGTAATGAACAAATCTGGTCGGGCCAAGCTCTCTAACAATTGCCATCGTGATCTTGGTAGAGCTGAGTCATGTAACGGTGCTTCCAATAAATGTTGCCGGTAGAATGACACTACCAATGGAATTACCATCATGCCCAAAGGAATCCACAATACCACTATACAATTCGCCACGAGTTGAGCTTGGTTTAGTTGTACCCAACCCAATCTTGATCGCCACATCTTAGCAAACATGTCACAAATGTACTCATGGAACAATCTCCCAAAGAATATGCAATGGTGATAATGTGCCACCGCTGCACTGTGATGATACTTTATAGAATTGCAACATGGTTACTCCCTTTGATCTGCTCACTTGTTTGATCCCAAAGATGCCCATCGGGCCCATAGGGAAGAGTAGTGCAAAGTGGAGAGCATCATATGATGAATGCAAAGTAATATGCCTTATTCCTCCTTCTTTAGAATGTACCACAATGTTCTCGATTGTCTTCTCGGCCGAGTCAACCGGCATTAATATTGCTATCTCATTTGCAGATGGAGCACTATACCGGCCGCCTACGCGAATCCCGCAGTTAGCACTTGAACCAAGACGATATCATCACCGGATTTGCTCGCATTACCTCAGCCGGGCCGAGAGGAAGATACGTAACAAAAGGATTTACATCTGCCATCATGCGCTGAAGGCATGCCATTGTATCACGTCTGCACCACCACCAATGATGTACGACGATCTAGCCGCAACTCATCCCCGGCCCATGATATAAATTTGTGCAAAACACCTGACCGATGTCCCTGCTATCGTAGCAAAGTTCCCATCATGTGACACATGCAATCGCTGACTCTAAAAGTGTACACACCTCCAATGGAGTTTGCCAAGGAGGCATCGAGTTTGATGTACCTAATGAGGCAAATGCAAGAGCATTGTTATATTTTCTAATACCAGATCGGAAGTCCTTTCCAACGCCATCCTTCCTTGTGTACGTGTCCATGAGAGCTGGAGGGGGTCGGAAGGGTGGCAATGAAACCTTCCCATTTGAACAACAAAATGTACCAAGTTCATCCTTCCATAGCAAGGCCCCACAAAGCTTGCATTTTTGCTCATCCTCCCCGCATCGCAATATTGGCGGTGATGCAAAGACTCCAAGCTATTTTCCAAAATCCAACCCTTCTTCGCTTTATTATTGCATCAGCTTGTGGTGCATCTCCATCATCATCCCGATTGCCCGTAAGCCTGCCTAAGATTCATCCTTCTCATGCTAACACGCGCCCCAATGCTACTTGGTTCTTCATGAGGCACGCCTCGCAATGTAATTTAAATGCGACATCGCTTCCACTACATCACCATCCGCAACAACATTCTCACTTTGCATGGGAATGGTAGCCCGCACTACGTCACGCGATGTCCAAATAACACATTCTCACATTGGTCCGTCAAACATGATGCCATTGTTGTGCTTCCGGAGTTAAGCTTAACATTATCAAATTCTCTTGCTAATGCTCTAGCTTTGGCCACACGCCTTCGCATCACGACGCCTAGTTTTCTAATATAGTCTCCAATCTTTTAGGTGTTTGATATCCGGATTTTGTCGCATAACATCCGAGTTTGAGCAAGATTCAAAGGCGTGTTACACATAGTTACATGTGCTGGTAGACCCTCAACACCATCACCATTCACAACTGACTTGTCAACGAACTCACAATATCCACACTTGTTGATGCATGGACCGCTATACACTCGCTGTTCCTGCTGTAAAGTTTCTTGCAATAGTTCCATAGGCAATTCCATCTCCCTCGCATGCACCTGGCCATCCACATTACTATCTTCCCCGCTGCACGCGGCTCGTGTTTCCATGTCAATTTACGCTTTCCGGCCGCACGCCTTCCTAGCTGACCTTGATTCTTGTTCCGTGTAGCATGTGTTCCCCGCCATCTTTATAAGTTCTAGGACTCATGGTTTTTGATGTCACCATACCCTAAACATGAAGATGAGGTTATGTATTTCAATGGGGTATATACCCAATGGTCTACTTAGGCATACAAATTTACACCGATATATATTTTCATATGTGCCAACAAAATAATAATTCAATAGTACTACATGAACACATTTAGACTTTACATAAGTCCAAAGCCCCACTCCTAGATATTAGACATTGGTAGACAAAAAATTCCACTCAATAGGAATGTACTCAAACACACTACGTGCTCCATGCCAAAGATTTCTAAACTTGCAACCAAAGAGTGCCCTAAATGGTCTAGTATTTAAATGTGAGATGACCACTAAACGTGAAAAAAGATTTGAAGAATTAGAGATGCAAACCAATAAAGGAGCACATCAAAGAACAAAATTGAGCTTGGTATCCATTGCGGTCCAAATGGGTGCAAAGCTCATTAATTTGACATATAATGCCAAGTTAAATGTTTTAGAGTTTCCACCTCGCCAACACCTAAATGTCTACCTTAAATGTTTTAGCAAGGTCAAGTGAACAGAATAGAAGGGACTACAATAGGTAGATAAGTTTTTTATCCTTTGACCAGATTTTTGATTACATCAAAAGGGTCTATAAGGCATGTACCTCATAAGTTTGATAAAGTACAATAGAAGAGTATTCTAAAGAGATACTTTTTATCAAAAACAAATGCTACAATAGCATCTTCAAAATGGAAACACACAAAAAAGAAACTCGACTATGCTGCTGCAAGGTTCTAACCTCTTCATCCATGTTACTCTCACAACCGCCTTCCCCCATTTCTCAATGCAAACAAAGATGTCATCAATGACTTCTTTGACCTCCTTTTTACTTCCACAATAACACTTTCTTTGTAGAAGTTTTCAAGCTTGAGAATAAGCTTCTCAATATCAACACTTGTCAACTCGAAATACACTTTGACATGGCCTCCAAGGCTGCCACTCATACCACGACCCTGGTTTTTAAACAAAGGAGATGCGACCGACGCGGCACCTCCTTTCGAATCAAACATTCGGCAACATGGCCGCCAAAGGCATACCATGGCACCAAGATTTTCACCATCTACATAAAATAGGAAAGGAAAATAAATTAGAGCAAGTTCAGCATACCTGACCGCATGGACACGGTTCAGACTTGGACACTATTGAACATAACATAAACAACCCTATGACTCAATATGAAAGGCTATTGACATTCTACCCAAGACTCTTATTGACGCACACTTTGGAAAAATGAAGCAATATACACAACTAAAAATTCCAACTAACCTTGCAAGAGCAATCGTTTACCAGCCAAGTATGCCACCCTCGATAGTGCCACGTAAATAGATGGTCGCCACTCCACCGCAAAGACTAAATAGATGGCTGCCACTCCACGCCATGAATTACCAGTTATTATTGTCATAAAACAAAGCTGCCAATAAATATAAGAGATAAAAACAGAAATAACTTAATGCTTGTGGAAACCGGATAAGGTTTTAGGGAAACCGCAAATAAGTCCCATTGTAAATCTTCATCTATTTCAGCTTGGGGTCTTGCCTAAGGAGGCTATTGAAGGCCCATTGATGGAGAAGTGGGCGACATTCTTGGAAATTCAGGCTTAGAAATGTGGATGTCACGGGAGGCTTTTTCTCGAGTCGCTTTGCATTGAAGGATACCCATTCAATTGAATGTATAAAAAAAGACAAATCTTGGAGCTTCAAGTAATCATTTGAAAAAATTAGAAGTGAGAAAAAAACTCAGAAAACAATCAGAGCTTATGGATGACACAGAAACTGTAATTTTGATCCAAGTAAAGTCGATCTTGTAACATATGGAAACCCCCAATTAAATTGTACCTAACACTTATATAGTCGATCTAGATATCTAGCTTTTCTATGGCCTAAACCACATTTGATGAACAGGGCATATCGAAGAGCGATAGCTTCGCTAAAATGGCAGCCTATAATACACCCTTGGCATCTTCTTGGTTCCAGGCTTCTAACAGTGGACAACATTTGGGAGATTCAATTCTCGCAAAGACTAACAGAGGGTGCATCGCTTAAGATGATTCTCGCTTATGCAAAACAAAATGCAAATTACCCAATTTCGCATTTGTTGACAAAGTTGTTCTTCTACAGAAACTTGTGTATATATACTCTTTATGTAAAGACAGATCAGCCATAAAAGGGGGCATGCACTCAAAGATCAATGCAACATTTTCAGACATCTACAAATCAGAGCTTATGGATGACACAGAAAGTGTAATTCTCGATCCAAGTAAAGTCAAAAAGCACGTAACATTTGTACCTATCAGATATAGCAAATGATACTCTATTAATAAAAGCACGTAGCAATTGTACCTATCGATATAGGATGCAAAACCGCCCCCCAATCGGGTTCAATACCGTAAAAGGCACGCCGATTGTGCTTGACCCGATAGCGTAAAACCAAGCTTTTAGATCGCATTCTTTGTGCTTCAACCAAAATTAGAAACTACTTCTAGTATAAATCATGTTTGAGCAGACCAAATCAGACATGGGGCATAATCTTTTGAAGAATAGTTTGCAATGGCATTATCAAGCTGCATCCACCCTGATACAAAAATAAACCAACCTGCTTGATCAATCGAGAGTTTCGGGCAGATTCGGCCGGGCCTACCGTGAACCCCCTCGATACAAAAAAATATGCCGCAATGAAAGCTCAGATATTTCACCGTATGGCGATGACTTCGAAAGCAAAACAAAAAGACTTCCAAAAGAAAAAAAACTTGGTTAGGTGTAAGATATTTGCAATGGCATTATCAAGCTGCATCGACCCTGATACAAAAATAAACCAACCTGCTTGATCAATCGAAGTTCGGCACCGCCGGGCTTCACCGTAATCCCGATACAAAAAATATGCCGGGCTTCAGCTCGTATGGCGATGACGGACCTGCTTGAGGCGCTGAAGAATGCGCTCCCAGTATGGCGATGACTGACCTGCTTGAGGCGCTGAAGAGCCGAGCTGAGCACAAAAATTCGTAGCGAAATGCTTCAAATGATTCCATAATTCAAATCCCATCATTCAATGTCACGTCCCTCTTCAAAACAGTAATTTAATTTCGCTTTAACTCGCTGATCCCCCGAGGGGAAGCTGGATGCCGGAGGGGGGCCGCAAGACCATGGGAACGCCGCATGCGGCGTTACATGCGGCTGGCACGAAACCCAACCCCCTCCCAAAATAAGAAAGAAGATTGTTCACAAGAATACTTTATTAAAAGATGGAAGATATTGTCACACCAAGCACACTTCAACATCATTTGAATCGTTGCATCACACATAAGAAGCCCAAAGCTAGTGCATTGTGCAACAAATATCCGATTGTCAAAAAATATATAACAAAAAAATTGTGCATCTATTTGCCCTTTAGAGTAAATAATATCCGGGTTGATCTCAATCTTCTTCAAAGTGTGACAAAGGACAACTTTTATCAGATCTTTACATTTAATTTCGTGACTATAGGTAGTATGCCAATGATTTACCTTCTCAGAGGATCATTTTAGGACTTTAGGACTTCGACATGGCTCTTATGCCTCGATCGTATCAAGCAAGCTCTAAACTATAATGGATCAATTGATGTTCCAGATTTAAGAAGTAGCATCATGTGATCTCGCATATTTGGTAAGCAAGAGATGAGACAAATGCAAAGATACTTTAGATGTGGAATCATATCTATTAGCCATCAAACCTCGCCAATACATGAACCATAAAGCTTTGGAGTAAAGGAACTTTTACAACTCGTGAAATGCCTTGAGTTGGATAAAATAAAACATAAAGTAGAGATAATGAAATTGACCTTTTGTACATTATGCTTCTTTTTGTGCTCCAACCGATAAGCTTCACAATTGACCAAGCTTTTGGGCCATATGCACCAACTCGCTAACTGCTGTAATGCTGTAATGTCCGTGAATTATTCACAATATTAGACTCATCAGCCAACAAAAATAATGGAGATGTGCATCTTTAGTACTTGGGACAGACCTGCAACATCTTCATCCATTTTCATTCCAAAGCAAACAAAGAAACAAATAAGATGAAGCCTTACCAAGTGCTTATAGTTTCAATTGAAGTTATCCTCCTAATACCGGATGTCCTTCACTTAAAATATGACTATACATGAAGAAGACGAAATAGTTCAAGCTGCATTTCAAACATGGTTGGTCCATAAACTCCAAAAGCAAAGATCGAGTTCCTTTAAATCCTCGATCTATAAGGCCAAGCACACATAATATAAAGCTTCCATACACCGCTTATAATCGATAAATTTGATTATTGTGCTATTTATTTAATTAAGGTCTACCTTCATTGCTTCATTGCAGCGTGCTCTAGCATCCTAAAAGACTTGCATGAAGGTGATGCATAAGAGAAAATGGCAGAATATGGCGCTTAAAGGAATCTAATGCACAAAGCTGGTTTTTATGGAAAATGCCATTCAAAAAATTCTGATCTGCCTCAAGAAAAAAAAAAAAAACACCATTTATATTCAATACCGCCTAAAGGATGTCCCAAAACTATTTCCCCGCTTTGCCCCTAGAAAATGCCGCTTGCTTTTGGCTTTTTCATATACAACCAACCATGAAAACTAAGGAACTCAAACATGCTCAAAATCTTACCTTGCTCAATAGCTTTGTTTCATCGATGGTGGATATGGTTGCTCCAAGACATGAGCTCCTAAATACTAAACAACGATACATGATATTTTATGATAAAATACCTTTTGTTTTCATGCCCCTCGATTCTCCAACCCGTAGGTTTCCATCTTCATCTCTCGAGGCACACCGGGCAGATGACCCGCGATATGCACCAACCACCCATTTTTCTAATGTTTCAAACCCACCCCACCGCCTCAGATTTTAGACATGGCCGAAAGTCACCGATAACAACCTTTGCAACGGCATGCAATCTTATATTATAACCCACCGAAAGAATAGGTAACCCGTAGATTGTTCCGTAAGTTCTCGAGGAGTAGCCAACTCCAAAGATCCACCGAAAGAATAGGTAACCCGTAGATTGTTTCGTAAGATGCTTCGAGGAGGAGCTAGCAGCTCGGTGCTACACGCCGCCCTCGCTAACCCTAGCAAAAAAAACCATGTTATTTTCAAGAATCTGACATGGCATCATCTCCTCCATTGATTTCATCAAATCGGGTCGCCAAATTAGGGCCGGGTCCAACACTTACACAATAACATTATAATATAAGATATGGACACCACTTTATGCGGTTTAGATTAGCATGCAAATGATGATGCTCACATAGGTATACCATGCAAGTGTGCACCATGCACTCGAAAGCATCCACACATGCATGCACCACTTTGCGCATGCCGAATGGAGGGGGGCACGAATTTGTCTTTGTGTGCTATGCATGTGGAATTAGAGGATGAACCATAAGAGATCATTAAGAGCAAGCCGACCTAATGCAAGTTAACGCTCCTCAGAAGAAAGGGTTTAGAAACACAAAGGATCTACCGCGACGAAGCAATTCCCAAGGAAATTTACCCAATTGCCTCCCGTATTGGGGAAAATTACGCTAATGCATCCGAGGCGTAGGTGTTTTGCCATCCTATATTATAAAATTATCCCCAGAGATAACCGCCTTCAATCTCGCCCCCTAAAATTGACGGGCCAAGATTAATTGTGCCCTAAGTTAGACGATTGAGATCGGCCCTTTTTTCATATGAAACTTTTGTGAAAAACCCTAGAACTCGGTGATGATGCCCCCCCGCCGCCTACTCCGAGATGGATCCCGCCTTACAACGGACTATGACGCCAGGGGTAGAGCTCATTCTACACATTCTACTCGCGACCTCCTCCTCGCTTGCACTCAAGCCCGCTTTCTTCTATACCACCTAACAAAGTTGGCTATGGTGTTTCTCTTTTTACCGACCCGCGACAAAAGAAATGTTCGAGATGCAATTACTTAAGCGTATACGGCCAAGCCATGGCTATGGCCTTATCCGTCAAATTGTTCTCGCCCCATTTTCTAAGAGCGTAGATGGCCGCTTTGGTCCATTTATCCCTTCACCCTTAGTGGATTGGTTGCCTCAATGATGATAAATGTAAGTCTCTGATTTTTTTGTTGCCATCTTTCAACAGATCTGAAGCTGCATTCTTTTGCAATAATAAAGCCACAACATCTCCTTCTCATACTCGCAAAGAATGTGCAATGGCGCATGATTCTCGCCCCACCAAAGCATGAATATTGAAGAAATTCATTGAAGGATCCAATAGCTTCATTGGTGTAGATCGAGCACCACATATAAGGGCATAGATCTGTTCTTCCTCGCATTATCTTATATTATAATGTTATACCGTAATTCCTGGATTGGATCAAGCCCTAATTTGAATGGCCGAGATCATCTCTGGCATCCAAAGGCCGATTTCTTGCACAACTTACCACTGTGATTGGTCATGTTTTGATCTCTTATGAGGAAAGGGTAAAGGAAAAGGGGGAAAAGGGAAAAGGGAGGAGGAAAGAGAGAACGAAGGGGCAAAAAGCAAAAAAAGGGAAAAGGGAAAAGGGAGGATGAAAGAGAGAACGGAAGGGGCAAAAAGGCAGGGGAAAAGGGAAAGTGAGAAAGGCAAAAGGGTGGGGATAAGAGAAGATAAAAATGTATGGGAAAAGGGAAAGGGAAAGAAAAAATCAAAAGGGATGGGGGAAGGGAACCTGAGAAAAGTGCATGAGAAAAAGGGGAAGAGGTAAAGGGGAAAAGGAGGGAAAATGTCATAGAAAAGGGAAAGAGGGGAAAAAAGGGTGAAGAATGGGAAAATAAAGAGCATGGAAAAAGGAAAGGGAAAAAGAGCATGGAAAAAAGGAGAAAAGGGGAAAGGGTGTGGAAAGAAGAAAAGGGAAGTGAAAAATGGCATGCAAAGGGAAAAGAGAGAGAAAAAGGAAAGAGAAAAGGGGCACCGAGAAAAGGAAAGAGTGAAAGGTTGAGAAAATGAGGAAAATGTCAAGGAAAAGAGGGAACAAGAAAAGGATTGGGAGAAGGGAAGGGAAAAAGGAGAGGAAAGAAGAAAGAAAAAAAAGGGAGGGGCAAATGAGGAAATGTAACCCGTGAAAAGGGAAGAGGGAAATGAGAAAAGGGAAGGGGAAAGGGCACTCTTGAAAATGGGAAGAGGAAAAGGGTGAATTAAGGAAAAAAAAAAAAGTGAAAAAACAGATATGGAAAAAGGAAAGGGAAGGGGAAAGGGTGGGGAAAAAGAGGAAAACGGAAAGGAAAAAGTCCATTGGGAAAAGGGAAAAGGAAAAAGGCTGAGAAAAAGAAAAGAGAGAAATGGTCAGAAAAGGAGGAAAAGGGAAGGGGAAAGGGAAACAGGAGAAGGGTGAGGAGCAAGGAATTGAAAAAGAGGAAGAGAAAGGGGAAAAGGGCACGACAAAAAAGGGAAGAGGTAAAGGGTGAGGAAAGGGGAAAAAGAGCATGGGAAAAGGGAAAAAGAAAAAGAGGAAAAGGGAGAGATGGTGAGGAAATGAGGAAAAGGGGCACATACAAAATGTGAAGAAAAGGGAATGGAAAGAGGCATAGTGAAAGAAAAAATGAAAAAGAAGAGGGAAAAGCAAAAGAGTGGCGAAGTAATAAAAGGGAAGGGAAAGGAAAAAGAAAAGGAAGGCGGAAAGAGGGGAAGGGAAGGGAAAGTGGGCAAGAGGAAAAGGGGAGAGGGAAATGGGAAAAGAGAAGCAGAAAAGGGCAAGGGATAAAGAGGAAGAGGATGGGAAAAGGAAGAAAACTAAGATGAAAAGGTGGGGAAAAAGAGCACTAAAAAGGCATGGAAAACGGAAAGGGAAAGTGAAAAGGAAATGGAAAATGAAGGAAAAATGGAAAGGGAAAAGTTTGTCCAAAAAAAGGGAAGGGAAAATGAGAAAAAGAAAAGGAAGGGAAGAAAAGAGGGTAAAAAAAGGAAAAAGGAAGATGTGTAGGAAAAATGAGAAAAAAAAGAAAAAAAGAAAAAGGGAAGTATGTAGGGAGACGAGGAAAAAGGGAAATGCGCAAAAGGCAAAGGGAAGAGGAAGGGTGTCGAATACAGAAAAACCTCTTAAAGCTCAGCAATGCTAGGCTTGGTTTCTATTATATTAGATTTATGAAAAAGAGTCTGAGCTGAATAGGTTTTCATCCAAAAAGATTCCCATCCTTATGCCCAAAAATTGGCACCATTACTAGTGATTCCAGTAAAGCTATAGAGGAGGTAAGATTTTATGTTTCTTTTAGTTGCATTAGTTGTTTCTCCATATATCTTTCACATTCATGTCTGAAACCAATCTTTTGTTTTTTAAATTTGTGAAAATGATTTAAAAAATATGAGTGGTCCTGGAAAACATTCAACATTCTTGAAATCCAGTTATTGTTACTGAGACTTACATCGTTGTTTGCAGGGTGAGCTATAATAAATCAGAAAAAATCAACTAGGTCTTTGAAGCAAATATGGCTATGGCGAGACTTCTACTGAACCGCATCCATAAGATCCACATTGCTGCCTTTGGTATTTGGGCATACCAGAAATCTTGGGGTTGGTTGCCACAGCCTTTAGAACAATCTCCCAGATGTAATTTTCTTGACAAACTGATGCACTGTTTTATAATTCAACTTTGGCAGGGGCTTTGCCATTTTCCAATGTTATTTACTCCTTTTCTTAGTTCTCCCTTCAGAAACGCTGCACATAATGATGGCTTGAAGATTGATCATGATCTCAACACTTCAATGCATGAAGTTAACGGGTCTGATGCATTTGGAGTTAGATTTTGCAATGGTATTTCATGATATTCTTATAGTTTCAAGATACAGAACATCACCTTCAATCTGCACAATATAGACAGTTGGGTATGCTGCTTCCTTTCAGCATGAAAAGATCTATAAGAATTCTGATTGAGATATAGCTAGAGCTGAAATTATACAATGACAGTGATCATGCTTGACATTTGCATATATGCATGTGTACTTCCATGGCAGAGAAACCATATGCAATTCTGTTTATTCAAAGCAATTGAGAAGGAAGATTCCATTATTGGAGGTAAGAAAAAAGATGCTTGCTAGAATTATTCTTCTGTTGGTTAGTCATCATAAATGTAAGCCACAGCTTGATGTTCTTTTCCTGAAAATTCCTTTACATGATCTATTTCATTTTGTTTTGGTTGTTGCATACATCTGGTCTCTCTGCCATTGTTTATGATTTTTTGCTTGCTCACTTGCAGCTGTACTTGCCACTAAGGATTTAAGTTAATGGAGTTCATGTTGCTTAAAAGTGGATGTGTATCTTTACAGTTGTTTTCCTGTGGCTTTTCGAAATGACAATATCTTTTGAAATTGGAACACGCCACGCCTTCTTTGCTTCTTATAAATAAAATCAAGCATGAGATAGGGTTTTCTAAGTGCAAACACATGGTGTTCATTAATTCGAAAGCTTCATAACCCTTTTAAAGGAGGCAACGTGATACCCATCAAAAAATGGTCCAACAGTCCAACATAACACATTACGACCCTGCACATTAATACCCCTCTTTGTGAAGAATCGCACGGAATGCCCATCGAAGGTGGTCTATTTTCTATTTCTATTTTCTATGATATTCAAGCTTTCGAAGATGCATTGCACTTTAATATTATACTCAAGACAACATTTATATTTAGCAATCCATGCACATTATACCATTGTTACGCACAAGATAAAGTAAGATTAATTGCCTTTGTTGTGAAGGTTTTCGTTAATGGTTTTGCATGGAATTTTGTAAGTGGTAGCTTTGGTTTTGTTTTTTATTTACCCCCCCCCCACCTTGATAAGAGGATGAATTACTATTCATTGTGTAAAGGCTAAGGCTAATTCCAACTATAATCCATATTTATAATACCTTTGATATAGCAATGAATGGGTCAATGTATAAGTAGGTTGTGCACTATTGCAATACATGATATAGTCACTATCTCTTAAACAAAAGTCATACTTCTAATCCAAATGCATCTGATATTGTAGACACTCTTTTGCGCATTACCAAGCATCAATTGCTAACATAAAGCCCACATGACCCATAGTATGTATATAAAGTATAGTGAACATAATATTCAAAAGTAGTATCTTCGAGACATTATCCTCATACCCTTCAGGCATTTAAAATTTCGCATAGATATACGATCCCATAATACAAATTTTTATGAAGGTGGTATTTTTGAGTTACCATTATCATACCCCTCTAATGTTGAAAATCCTTTACAAGTCCTCACTATGTTTCTACTACGTTTGTTGGTCTTTGATAGGGATCAAATGTAGCAAAGCAACATGGGGCTTGGTTATTCTCATTTCTGTGAAAACCTTTACGGGCTCCCAATCTATGCTCTCAACTTATGCCCAGCAACGCTGGGCACCGTTACTAGTAATGGAAATAACTTTTTTCTGGCTCATAAAATGAGAAAATTTCGCTCGTTTTTCAGATAGAGGAGACTAAGACCTTATAGTGTTTTTATCGTTTGTTTCGTGGATAACAAAATTAAAACAGCACATCTTTGTGCATTGCAACTCCTTGTTGGTTCTAGCAAAAAGTAGGGGCATTGTCTACCTCAAACAAAACGTCACGCCAATGTACAAAAATAAGGACCCTCCTTTAAGTTATCGGACCATGAGAACTTCAACTGTCCACAAGCGCCGGACGTCTTAATGTGGTACATCCAATGATGAAAGATTCCTACTTGTATAAAATGCATGTGCACATTGTAAAGGCAAGATTTCTGGATCACGAGTTTCATCAATTAGTAATGTTCGTCTAGAGACGACTTTTAGACCAAATTACTGGTCCATAATCTTATATTATAATGTTATACCGTAATTCTTGGATTGGATCAAGCCCTAATTTGAATGGCCGAGATCATCTAGGTGCATCCAAAGGCCAAGATTTCTTGCACAAATTCCTACCACCGTGATTGGTCATATTTTGACCTCTTTTGGGGAAGGGGTAAAGGAAAAGGGGGAAAAAGGAAAAGGGAGGAGGAAAGAGAGAACATGAAGGGGAAAAAAGGCACGGAGAAAAGATAAAATGAGAAAGGGAAATCGGTGGGGATAAGAGAAGAGAAAAATGTATGGGAAAAGGGAAAGGAAAAGAAAAAATTAAAAGGGAGGGGGGAAGGGCACGAGGAAAAAAGGAAAATGTAAAGGGGAAAAGGGAAGGGGAAATGGCTTTGGAAAAAGGGAAAGAGGAAAAAGGGTGAAGAATGGGAAAATGAAGGAAAGAAAAAGAGCATGAAAAAGAACATGGGAAAAAGGAGAAAAAGGGAAAGGGTGTGGAAAGAAGAAAATGGAAGGGAAAAATGACATGGAAAAGGAAAAGAGAGAGGGAAAGGGACGGGAAAAGGGGCACCAAGAAAAGGAAAAGAATGAAAGGTTGGGAAAATGAGGAAAAGGGCAGGAAAAAGGGGGAACAAAAAAAGGATGGGGAGAAGGGATGGGAAAAAGGGAAAGTGAAAGGAGAAAGAAAAAGGGAGGGGCAAAGGAGGAAATGGAAAATGGAAAAGGGCATTCGAAAAAAAGAAGAGGGAAATGAGAAAAAAGGAAGGGGAAAAGTCAAGCGAAAAAAGGGAAGACAAAAATAGTGAAGAAAGGGAGAAAAGGAAGCTTAAAAAAGATATGAAAAAAAAGGGGAAGAGGGAAAGGATGGAGAAAAAGAGGAAAATGGGCATAGAAAAAAAGAAAAAACTTGGGAAGGGCATGGGAAAAGAAAAGGAAGGGAGAAAGGGTGAAGGAAAGGGAAAAAAAGCACGGGTAAAAGAGGAAGAGGGAAAGGACCGGGAATGGAGGAAAACAGAAAGGAAAAAGTCCATCAGGAAAAGGGAAAGGGAAAAAGGCTTGGAAAAGGAAAAAGAAAAGGGTCGTAAATGAAAAAAGGGAAAAAATCCAACATGAGAAGGATGAGAAGCAAGGAATTGAAAAGGAGGAAGAGGAAGGGGAAAAAGGCACGGGAAGAAAGGCAAAATGGAAAGGGAAAATGGAAAGAGGAAAAAGAACATGGGAAAAAGGAAAAGGAAAAAGGAAAAAGGAAAAAGAAAAAAGAAAAAAGGAAAAGAAAAGGGCAAAGTGGAAAAAGGGGAGAGGTGGGAAAAGGAGGAAAAAGGGCACATAAAAAGGTAGAGAAAAAGGGAAATGGAAAGAGGCATAGGAATGAGAAAATAAAAAAAAGAAAGGGGAAAAGGGAAAGGAAAAGGAAAAGTGCAAAAAAAGCCAAAGGGTGGCAAAAGAATGAAAAGAGAAGGGGTAGGTAAAAGAAAAAAGAAGGCGGAAAGAGGGGAAGGGAAGGGAAAATTGGCATGAGGAAAAGGGGAGAGGGAAATGAGAAAAGAGATGTGGAAAAGGGCAAGGGATAAAGAGGAAGAGGCTGGGGAAAGGAAGAAAAGAAGCACATGAAAAAATAGGGAAAATAGAACGAAAAAAGTGCATGGGAAAAGGGAAAGCAAAAAAGAAAAAGAATGGAAAAAAGGAAAGGGAAAAATGGGAAGGGCGGGAAGAAAGGGAAGGGAAAAAGTGCGTCAGAAAAAAGGGAAGGGAAAAAGGGACAGGGGAAAGGGAAGGGAAGAGAAGGATGAAGGGGTAAAAAAAGGAAAAAAGAGAGAAAGAAAAAAGAAGACGTGTAAG
The DNA here is from genome assembly GCA_021234155.1 of Isoetes taiwanensis. NCBI lineage: Eukaryota > Viridiplantae > Streptophyta > Lycopodiopsida > Isoetales > Isoetaceae > Isoetes > Isoetes taiwanensis. The sequence continues at coordinate 37,177 of JAJEKV010000865.1, read as the reverse complement.
AATAAAAAGAAAAAAGGGAAAAGGCAAAGGAAAAGTATGTAGAAAAACGAGGAAAAAGGGAAATGTGGGATAGAGCAAGAGGCAAAGAGAAGAGGAAGGGTGTCGAATGCACAAAAACCTCTTAAAGTTCAGCAATGATAGGCTTGATTTCTATTATATTAGATTTATGAAAAAGAGTATGAGCTAAAGAGGTTTTCGTCCACACATGTTCCCAACATATGCCCAGCAACGCTGGGCACCATTACTAGTTCAATAGAACCTTGTCCTTGTCTACCTTTTGCAGTCGTGGTAAAATTGGGTTTAAATACAGATAACGTTAAAATTACCATGGAACCGATGCCCAAGAAGCTACTAAACAAAGGACAAATGCGAACCCCACTACATGAGAAAATAAAGAAGTCGTTTTATGTGATTATGATCCGTTGTTCTATTACATTTGGCCCTATGCCATGGAACAATGCAATTTCTATGCCACTAGCAAGGGCCGGATCCTTCTTGCCCTCCTCTCCTCGCTGGGTTCAAGATTCGGGAAAATCTCCCTTCTCTCGAAAACGTCCCATCCTCCCTCGATCTTGGGGTTCACCTCTTCTAGTGTCCCTTTCCACTTCCTGACTTTCAAAGTCCCTTGAGAGAGGCTCCTCTCCATTCCCTCCTCGCCATCTCTCCCCAAAGACTAGCTCCTCTCCATCCTCTCTGGTCATTTCTCTCTCAAAAAAGTGTCGGGATAATCATGTCATAACCCAAATGCTCCCCACGCTCCCTATCTTCCCTTCTTGAGAGCTGATCAATCTCATAGTGCTCCTCATTTCTTTGCCCTAAATGATCTTCTTCGAAGGGCAAACATCAAGATTGTCTTCTTTGCCTCCCATGTTCATATCTTCCCCTCGCTCCATTGCATCTCCAAAATGTCTCGCCCTCGCTGGCTCTCCCCTCGATGCGATTGAACCAAACTCTCGAGATCGAAAACCTCCTCGCTTTGTTCACGTCAAGGGATTCCCTCGACAGGGGACGAGACCTTTCCGTACACACCAACGACGAAGTCGGGACTCTAATGCCTCGCTGCCTCTCAATACCAACACATCGGAAGAAGAAACGAACCAAGAGGGTGGCGAACATGGCTGCAAGCAATGCGAAAACAATGCCATCTCGCTCATCTTGTCGCCACCAAGCACGCCATGGCAATAGGCCATTATATGGACACCACTTTGGGTTTAGATTAGCATGCAAATGATGATGCTCACATAGGTATACCATGCAAGTGTGCACCATGCACTCGAGCATCCACACATGCATGCATTCACTTGCATGGCGCCGGAATGGAGGGGGGGCACGACTTGTCTTTGTGCGTTATGCATGTGGAATTAGAGGATGAACCATAAGAGATCACTAAGAGCAAGCCGACCTAATGCAAGCCAACCCTTCCTCGCGTAGCCAGGGTTTAGAAACATAGTGATCTTGAACCGCACGAGCTAATTCTCAAGGAAATTTACCCAAGTGCCTCTCCGTATTGGGAAAATTACGCGAATGCATCCGAGGCGAGGTGTTTTGCCATAATGGAAATAACTTTTTTCTGGCTCATAAAATGAGAAAATTCCACTCGTTTTGCAGATAGAGGAGACTAAAACCCAAAGATAGCAGGACCCCAGAAGACGGCAGAAGCCCGAATGTGTTGCCTGGAGAGCCGAAAAAGGTGGTGTGATGGCGAACACAAATCTAGCACGACCCCATAAGATGGTAGAAGCCGGAAAAACGAAGGAGACATGTTGATGGCGAAGCCAAAAAAGCAAGACCCCAAACGACCGCAGAAAACCTGCAGCAACTCAACAGAACCCTAAAAATACCCGTAAATGGTCAGAAAAAACTAACATGCATGGCATGGACAAGGCAAGCCGCACAATCAAACCCTGCAAAGAAGAGCAAATTAGAACATGAAAAGCAGCACCCAGAAGGTGGAAAAGCATCACCCAGCGGGTGAAAAATAATTATGCGTCACCCTCAAGGTGGAAATAAATAGCATCACCCTCATAAAATGAGAAAATTCCACTCGCTTTGCAGATAGAGGAGACTAAGACCTTTTCAACGGCAGTAAGGTCATATCAAACGGAGTTCGGATCTTCGACTTATAGTGTTTTTATCGTTTGTTTCGTGGATAACAAAATTAAAACAACACATCTTTGTGCATTGCAACTCCTTGTTGGTTCTAGCAAAAAGTAGGGGCATTAATTGTCTACCTCAAACAAAACGTCACGCCAATGTACAAAAATAAGGACCCTCCTTTAAGTTATCGGACCACGAGAACTTCAACTGTCCACAAGCGCCGGACGTCTTAATGTGGTACATCCAATGATGAAAGATTCCTACTTGTATAAAATGCATGTGCACATTGTAAAGGCAAGATTTCTGGATCACGAGTTTCATCAATTAGTAATGTTCGCCCGTGAGATCTACTTTTAGACCAAATTATCGGGTCCATAATTCAATACAACTTGTCCTTGTCTACCTTTTGCAAAATGGTAAAATTGGGTTTAAATACGATAACGCTAAAATTACCATGGAACCGATGCCCAAGAAGCTACTAAACAAAGGACAAATGCGAACCCCAATCGCATGAGAAAATAAAGAAGTCGCTTTTATGTGATTATGATCCGTTGTTCTATTACATTTGGCTCTATGCCATGGAACAATGCAATTTCTATGCCACTAGCAAGGGCCGGATCCTTCTTGCCCTCCTCTCCTCGCTCAGATTCGCTTCTCCTCCTTCTCTCGGCTTGGCTTCACGCCCCATCCTCCTCTCGATCTTGGCGCTTCACCTCTTCTAGTGTCCCTTTCCACTTCTCGACTTTCAAAGTCCCTAGTAATCGCTCCTTCCATTCCCTCCCGCCATCTTCCCCCAAAGACTAGCTCCTCTCCATCCTCTCTGTCATTTCTCTCTCTCGCTACTTAGTGTGTCGATAATCATGTCATAACCCAAATGCTCCCCACGCTCCCTATCTTCCCTTCTTGAGAGCTGATCAATCTCATAGTGCTCCTCATTTCTTTGCCTCGACTCTATCTTCTCTTCGTGGGCAAAACATCAAGATTGTCTTCTTGCCTCCCATGTTCATATCTTCTCCTCGCCTCCATTGCATCTCCAAAATGTCTCGCCTCGCTGGTTCTCCCCGGATGCGATTGAACCAAACTCTCGAGATCGAAAGTACCCTCCTCGCTTTGTTCACGCCCCAAGGATTCCCTCAACAGGGACGACCTTTTCCAGACACACCAACGACGAAGTCGACTTCTAATGCCTCGCGGCCTCAATACCAACACATCGAAGAAGAAACCGGAACCAAGAGGGTGGCGAACATGGCTGCAAGCAATGCGAGAAACAATGCCATCCGCTCATCTTGTCGCTACTAAGCACGCCATGGCAATAGGCCATTATATGGACACCACTTTGCGGTTTAGATTAGCATGCAAATGATGATGCTCACATAGGTATACCATGCAAGTGTGCACCATGCACTCGAAAGCATCCACACATGCATGCATTCACTTGCATGGCCGAATGGAGGGGGGGCACGACTTGTCTTTATGCGTTATGCATGTGGAATTAGAGGATGAACCATAAGAGATCACTAAGAGCAAGCCGACCTAATGCAAGCCAACCCTTCCTCGCGTAGCCAGGGTTTAGAAACACAGTGATCTTGAACCGCGCATCCGAGGCGAGGTGTTTTTCCATAATGGAAATAACTTTTTTCTGGGTCATAAAATGAGAAAATTTCGCCCATTTTGCAGATAGAGGAGACTAAGACCTTTTCAACGGCAGTAAGGTCATATCAAACGGAGTTCGGATCTTTGAATTATAGTGTTTTTAACGTTTGTTTCGTGGATAAGAAAATTAAAACAACACATTTTTGTGCATTGCATCTCCTTGTTGGTTCTAGCAAAAGTAGGGCATTGTCTACCTCAAACAAAACGTCACGCCAATGTACAAAAATAAGGACCCTCCTTTAAGTTATCTGGACCACGAGAACTTCAACCGGCCCACAAGCCGGACGCTTTAATGTGGTACATCCAATGATGAAAGATTCGTACTTGTATAAAATGCATGTGCACATTGTAAAGGCAAGATTTCGATCACGAAGTTTCATCAATTAGTAATGTTCGTCCAGTAGAGATCTACTTTTAGACCAAATTACTGGGTCCATAATTCAATACAACTTGTCCTTGTCTACCTTTTTGTGGGTAAAATTGGGTTTAAATACGATAACGCTAAAATTACCATGGAACCGATGCCCAAGAAGCTACTAAACAAAGGACAAATGCGAACCCCACCGCATGAGAAAATAAAGAAGTCGCTTTTATGTGATTATGATCCGCTTGTTCTATTACATTTGGCTCTATGCCATGGAACAATGCAATTTCTATGCCACTAGCAAGGGCCGGATCCTTCTTGCCCTCCTCTCCTCGCTGTCAGATTCGCTTCCTCCCTTTTTCTCGAAAGGGGAAAAGGGCCACGCCCCATCCTCCTCTCCTCGATCTTGGCGCTCACCTCTTCTAGTGTCCCTTTCCACTTCTCGACTTTCAAAGTCCCTAGTAATCGCTCCTTCCATTCCCCTCCCCGCCATCTCTCCCCAAAGACTAGCTCCTCTCCATCCTCCTCCGTCATTTCTCTCTCATACTTAGTGTCGCATAATCATGTCATAACCCAAATGCTCCCCACGCTCCCTATCTTCCCTTCTTGAGAGCTGATCAATCTCATAGTGCTCCCATTTCTTTGCCCCCGACTCTATCTTCTTCGTGGGCAAAACATCAAGATTGTCTTCTTGCCTCCCATGTTCATATCTTCTCCTCGCCTCCATTGCATCTCCAAAATGTCTCGCCGCTGGCTCTCCCCGATGCATTGAACCAAACTCTCGAGATCGAAAGTACCCTCCTCGCTTTGTTCACGCCTCATGGATTCCCCGACAGGAACCAGACCTTCCGCATTACACACCAACGACGAAGTCGACTTTAATGCCTCGCAGCCTCTCAATACCAACACATCGAAGAAGAAACCGAACCAAGAGGGTGGCTAACATGGCTGCAAGCAATGCGAGAAACAATGCCATCCGCTCATCTTGTCGCTACTAAGCACGCCATGGCAATAGGCCATTATATGGACACCACTTGCGTTTAGATTAGCATGCAAATGATGATGCTCACATAGGTATACCATGCAAGTGTGCACCATGCACTCGAAAGCATCCACACATGCATGCATTCACTTGCATGGCCCGAATGGAGGGGGGGCACGACTTGTCTTTGTGCGCTATGCATGTGGAATTAGAGGATGAACCATAAGAGATCACTAAGAGCAAGCCGACCTAATGCAAGCCAACCCTTCCTCGCAGAGCCGTGGTTTAGAAACACAAGCTGATCTTGAACCGCAGACGAAGCTAATTCCCAAGGAAATTTACCCAAGTGCCTCCAGATTGGGAAAATTACGCCAATGCATCCGAGGCGCAGGTGTTTTGCCATAATGGAAATAACTTTTTCTGGTCATAAAATGAGAAAATTTCGCCATTTTGCGTATATAGAGGAGACTAAGACCTTTTCAACGGCAGAAGGTCATATCAAACGAGTTCGATCTTTGAATTATAGTGTTTTTAACGCTTGTTTCGTGGATAACAAAATTAAAACAACACATCTTTTGTGCATTGCAACTCCTTGTTGGTTCTAGCAAAAGTAGGGGCATTGTCTACCTCAAACAAAACGTCACGCCAATGTACAAAAATAAGGACCCTCCTTTAAGTTATCGAACCACGAGAACTTTTAATGTGGTACATCCAATGATGAAAGATTCCTACTTGTATAAAATGCATGTGCACATTGTAAAGGCAAGATTTCGATCACGAAGTTTCATCAATTAGTAATGTTCGGCCCGTGAGATCTACTTTTAGACCAAATTATCGGTCCATAATTCAATACAACTTGTCCTTGTCTACCTTTTTGCGCCGTGGTAAAATTGGGTTTAAATACGTATAACGCTAAAATTACCATGGATGCCCAAGAAGCTACTAAACAAAGGACAAATGCGAACCCCAATCGCATGAGAAAATAAAGAAGTCGCTTTTATGTGATTATGATCCGTTGTTCTATTACATTTGGCTCTATGCCATGGAACAATGCAATTTCTATGCCACTAGCAAGGGCCGGATCCTTCTTGCCCTCCTCTCCCTCGCCTCAGATTTCGCTTCCTCCCTTCTCTCCGGGCTTCACGCCCCATCCTCCTCTCTCGATCTTGGCGCTCACCTCTTTCTAGTGTCCCTTTCCACTTCTCGACTTTCAAAGTCCCTAGTAATCGGGCTCCTTCCATTCCCTCCTCGCCATCTCTCTCCCCAAAGACTAGCTCCTCCCATCCATCCTCTCTGGTCATTTCTCTCTCTCATACTTAGTGTCGCATAATCATGTCATAACCCAAATGTTCCCCCACGCTCCCTATCTTCCCTTCTTGAGAGCTGATCAATCTCATAGTGCTCCTCATTTCTTTTGCCCGACTCTATCTTCTTCGCGGGCAAAAACATCAAGATTGTCTTCTTGCCTCCCATGTTCATATCTTCCCTCGCCTCCATTGCATCTCCAAAATGTCTCCTCGCCCCGTTGGCTCTCCCCGGATGCGATTGAACCAAACTCTCGAGATCGAGTACCCTCCTCGCTTTGTTCACGCCTCCGCGGATTCCCCGACAGGGACGAGACCTTTCCAGACACACCAACGACGAAGTCGACTTAATGCCTCGCAGCCTCTCAATACCAACACATCGAAGAAGAAACCGAACCAAGAGGGTGGCTTAACATGGCTGCAAGCAATGCGAAAACAATGCCATCCGCTCATCTTGTCGCTACTAAGCACGCCATGGCAATAGGCCATTATATGGACACCACTTGCGGTTTAGATTAGCATGCAAATGATGATGCTCACATAGGTATACCATGCAAGTGTGCACCATGCACCGAAAGCATCCACATGCATTCACTTGCATGGCGCCGAATGGAGGGGGGGCACGACTTGTCTTTGTGCTATGCATGTGGAATTAGAGGATGAACCATAAGAGATCACTAAGAGCAAGCCGACTTAATGCAAGCCAACCCTTCCTCGCAGAGCCGGGTTTAGAAACACAAGGATCTTGAACCGCACGAAGCTAATTCCCAAGGAAATTTACCCAAGTGCCTCCCGTATTGGGAAAATTACGCTAATGCATCCGAGGCGCAGGTGTTTTGCCATAATGGAAATAACTTTTTCTCGGGCGCATAAAATGAGAAAATTTTCACCATTTTGCAGATAGAGGAGACTAAGACCTTTTCAACGGCAAGAAGGTCATATCAAACTGAGTTCGATCTTTGAATTATAGTGTTTTTAACGCTTGTTTCGTGGATAACAAAATTAAAACAACACATCTTTGTGCATTGCAACTCCTTGTTGGTTCTAGCAAAAGTAGGGGCATTGTCTACCTCAAACAAAACGCCAATGTGTACAAAAATAAGGACCCTCCTTTAAGTTATCTGACCACGAACTTCAACCGGCCCACAAGCCGGACGCTTTAATGTGGTACATCCAATGATGAAAGATTCCTACTTGTATAAAAATGCATGTGCACATTGTAAAGGCAAGATTTCTAGATCACGAAGTTTCATCAATTAGTAATGTTCGTCTGTAGAGATCTACTTTTAGACCAAATTACCGGTCCATAATTCAATACAACTTGTCCTTGTCTACCTTTTGCAAAATGTGGGTAAAATTGGGTTTAAATACGATAACATTAAAATTACCATGGAACCGATGCCCAAGAAGCTACTAAACAAAGGACAAATGCGAACCCCAATCGCATGAGAAAATAAAGAAGTCAAGCTTATGTGATTATGATCCGTTGTTCTATTACATTTGGCTCTATGCCATGGAACAATGCACTTCTATGCCACTAGCAAGGGCCGGATCCTTCTTGCCCCTCCTCCCTCGCTGTCAGATTCGGGCCTTCCCTCCTCGCCCTGGCCGGCCCACGTCCCCATCCTCCCTCCTCTCCGATCTTTTGGTGTTCACCTCTTCTAGTGTCCCTTTCCACTTCTCGACTTTTCAAAGTCCCTAGTAATCGGCTCCTCCATTCCCTCCCGCCATCTCTCTCCCCCAGCACTAGCTCCCTTCCATCCTCTCGTCATTTCTCTCATGCTTCTAGTGTCGATAATCATGCTCATAAACTCAAATGTTCCCAATGCTCCTATCTTCCCTTCTTGAGAGCTGATCAACTTATAGTGCTCCCTCATTTCTTTGCTTCACTCTATCTTCTTCGTGGCAAAACATCAAGATTGTCTTCTTGCCTCCCATGTTCATCTTCTCCTCGCCTCCACTGCATCTCCAAAATGCCGCCTCGCTGGCTCCCCTCGATGCGATTGAACTAAAGTACCCCTCCTCATTCTCAGTTTGTTCACGTCATGGATTCCTCACAGGACGACCTTCCAGACACACCAACGACGCAGTCAGACTCTAACGCCTCGCGCAGCCCTCAATACCAAATACATCGGAAGAAGAAATCGAAACCAAGAGGGTGGCGAACATGGCTGCAAGCAATGCGAGAAACAATGCCATCTGGCTCATCTTGTCGCTACTAAGCACGCCATGGCAATAGGCCATTATATGGACACCACTTGCGGCTTAGATTAGCATGCAAATGATGATGCTCACATAGGTATACTATGTGCAAGTGCACCATGCACCTCGAAAGCATCCACACATGCATGCATTCACTTGCATGGCACCGGAATGGAATGGGGGGGCACGACTTGTCTTTTTTTGTGCGCTATGCATGGGAATTAGAGGATGAACCATAAGAGATCACTAAGAGCAAGCCGACAACGTAATGCCAACCCTTCCTCGCATAGCTGTGGTATAGAAACACAAAGGATCTTGAACCGCACGAAGCAATTCCTCAAGGAAATTTACCCAAGTGCCTCCCAGATTGGGAAAATTACGCAAATGCATCCGAGGCGCAGGTGTGTTTTGCCATAATGGAAATAACTTTTTTCTGGCTCATAAAATGAGAAAATTTCGCCGCTTTTGTGAGAGAGAGGAGACTAAGACCTTTTTCAACGGGCAAGAAGGTCATATCAAACCTGAGTTCGATCTTCTCGATTTATAGTGTTTTTAACGCTTGTTTCGTGGATAACAAAATTAAAACAACACATCTTTTGTGCATTGCAACTCCTTGTTGGTTCTAGCAAAAGTAGGGGCATTGTTCACCTCAAACAAAAACGCCACGCCCAATGTACAAAAATTCAGATGGTGTTTCAGTTGCATGCCGGCATATGTTGGGAAACATGTGTGACTAAAACCCTTTAGCTCATACTCTTTTTCATAAATCTAATATAATAGAAATCAAGCCTATCATTGCTGAACTTTAAGAGGTTTTGTGCATCACACCCTTCCTCTTCTCTTTGCCTCTTTGCTCTATCCCACATTTCCTTTTTCCTCTGCTTTTCTACATACTTTTTCCTTTTGCCTTTTCCCTTTTTTTTCATTTTTATTCTTACACGCCTTCTTTTTTTTCTTTTTTTCCTTTTTTTTTTTTTTTACCCCTTTCACCCTTCTTCCTTCCCTTTTACTCCTGTCCTTTTTCCTTCCTTTTTTCTCTCGACGACTTTTTCCTTGCCCCCTTTCATCCTTTTCCCCCGCCTCTTCCCATTTTTCCCTTTCCTTTTTTCCATTCTTTTTTTTCTTTTTTCGCTTTTTCCCATGCACTTTTTTCGTTTCTATTTTCCTATTTTTTCATGCTTTTTTTTTTTCCTTTCCTCCAGCCTCTTCCTCTTTATCCCTTGCCCTTTTCCACATCTCTTCTCATTTCCTCCCCTTTTCCTCATGCCAATTTTCCTTCCCTTCCCTTCTTCCGCCTTTCTTTTTTCTTTTACCTACCCCTTCTTTTTTCATTCTTTTGCCACCCCTTTCGCTTTTTCTGCAGACACTTTTTCCTTTTCCTTTCCTTTTTTCCCTTCTTTTTTTATTTTCTCATTCCCTATGCCTCTTTCCATTCCCCTTTTCTCTACCTTTTTATGTGCCCTTTTTCCTCCTTTTCCCACCTCCCCCCTTTTCCATTTTGCCCTTTTTTTTTCCTTTTTTTTTTTTCCTTTTTCCTTTTTCCTTTCCTTTTTCCATGTTCTTTTTCCTCTTTCCATTTTCCTTTCCATTTTCCCTTTCTTCCTGTGGCTTTTTTCCCCTTCCTCTTCCTCCTTTTCAATTCCTTTGCTTCTCATCCTTCCCTTATGTTCGCTTTCCCCTCCCTTTTCCTTCCCTTTCCGACTCTTCCCTCTTTTTCCTTTTCCAAGCCTTTTTTCCCTTTCCCTTTCCCCGATGGACTTTTTCCTTTCTGTTTTCCTCCATTCCTGGCCCTTTTCTCTTCCTCCTTTACCCATGCTTTTTTTTCCTTTCCTTCACCCTTTTCTCCCTTCCTTTTCTTTTCCCATGCCCTTCCCAAGTTTTTTCTTTTTTTTCTATGCCCATTTTCCTCTTTTTTCTCCATCCTTTCCTCTTCCCCTTTTTTTTTTTTTTTTTTCATCTTTTTTTTTGCTTCCTTTTCTCCCTTTCTTCACTATTTTTGTCTTCCCTTTTTTTGCTTGACTTTTCCCTTCCTTTTTCTCATTTCCTTCTCTTTTTTTAATGCCCTTTTCCATTTTCCATTTCCTCCTTTGCCCTCCTCCCTTTTTCTTTTCCTTTTTCACTTTCCCTTTTTCCCATCCCTTCTCCCCATCCTTTTTGTTCCCCCTTTTTCCCTTCTTTTTTCCTCATTTTCCCAACCTTTTCATTCTTTTCCTTTTCTTGGTGCTCCCTTTTTCCCGTCCTTTCCTCTCTTTTCCCTTTTTCGATGTCATTTTTCCCTTCCATTTTCTTCTTTTTTCACACCCTTTTTCCTTTTCTCCTTTTTCCCATGTTCTTTTCATGCTCTTTTTCTTTTTTCCCCTTTTTTTCCCTGTTCCCTCTTCCCTTTTCCCCCTTTACATTTTCCTTTTTTCCTCATGCCCTTCCCCCTCCCTTTTAATTTTTTTTTTCCTTTCCCTTTTCCCATACATTTTTCTCTTCTCTTATCCCCACCGATTTCCCCTTCTCATTTTATCTTTTTCCCAGGCCTTTTTCCCCTTCATGTTCTCTTCCTCCCTCCCTTTTCCTTTTTCCCCTTTTCCTTTACCCTTCCCCAAAAGAGGTCAAAATATGACCAATCACGGTGGTAGGAATTTGTGCAAGAAATCTTGGCCTTTGGATGCACCTAGATGATCTCGCCATTCAAATTAGGGGCTTGATCCAATCCAAGAATTACGGTATAACATTATAATATAAGATAAGGACCCTCCTTGCTATCTGACCACGAGAACTTAAACTGGCCCACAAACGCCGGACGCCTTAATGTGGTACATCCAATGATGAAAGATTCCTACTTGTATAAAATGCATGTGCACATTGTAAAGGCAAGATTTCTCGATCACGAAGTTTCATCAATTAGTAATGTTCGGCCCGAGATCGCACTTTTAGACCAAATTATCGGGTCCATAATTCAATAGAACTTGTCCTTGTCTACCTTTGCAATGGGTAAAATTGGGTTTAAATACAGATAACGTTAAAATTACCATGGAACCGATGCCCAAGAAGCTACTAAACAAAGGACAAATGCGAACCCCACTGCATCTTATATTATAAAGTTTTAGCGTATGTCATGAATCAAACCTTAATCTGGATGGTTGAGATCATCTGATTGCATCCGAAGACCGAGATTTATTGCACGAGTTCCCACCACCATGAATGGCCATGCTCTAATGTCTGAAGAGGAAAGGAAAAAGGGAGGAGAAAAGGGCAAAGTGAAAGGCAAAAAGGCACGGGTAAAAGGGAAAATGAAACGGAAAAGAGCACGAAAAAGGGAAAGGAAAAGAAAGGGAGAAAAGAAAGGAAAAAAGGACACTACGAAAAGGTGAAGAGGGAAAGGGTGATGACAGGAGTAATAGGGAAGGGAAAAAGTGAACGAGGAAAAGGGTAGAGAAAAGGGAAGGGAAAAGGAAAGAAAAAGGGAAAGGGGAAAAAAGGGGGAGGAAGAGGGACCAAAAAGGGAGAGTTCGAAAGGGGAAGAGGAAAAAGGTGGGAAAAGGAAAAAAAAGGAAGGGAAAAAGGACACGAAAAAAAAAAGGAAATAGAAAAAGGGAGGGAAGAAAGGATGGAAAGGGAAAAAGGAAAAAGGGAGGGGATGGGGAATAGGGAAAAAGGGCAAAAGGAAGGGAAAAAGAAAAGAAAAAGGAGGCGAAGAGAGAGAAATGGGAGGAAAAAAAGCTGAGGAGAGAAAGGGTCGGGAGAGGAGGAAAAGGGAAGGGAAAAAAACCATTGGTAAGAAAGAAAGGAAAAGAGAAAGGGGAAGGGGGGAAGGGAAGCGAAGGGTATGGGATAGGAGAAAAGGAAAATAAAAAAAGGTAAAAGAAAAAAGGGAATGTGAAAAGGAGAGAGGAAAAAAGGGAAGGGGAAAAGGGAAAGCGAGGAGGGGGAAAATGAAAAAAGCAAACATGAAAAAAGGAAAAAAAAAAACAAAAGAAAAAATGTAAAAGGGAAAAAGGGGGGGTAAAATCGAAAAATAGAAAGGGGATGTGAACAAAAAGGAAGAGAAAAATAGAAAAAGAAAAAGAGAAGGCACAAAGGGAAAAGGAGGGGGAGGTGGGAAAAGGTGAAGAAAGGGGAAAAGAGGAGCGAAAAATAGCATGGAAAAATAGAAGAGAAAAGGGACATGGCAGAAAAAGGGAAAGGGTGAGAGAAGGGGAAAATTGAAGGAAAAATGGACATAGAAAAAAGGAAAGGAAAAGAGGGAAAAGAAAAAGGGAGGGGAGAAAGGAAGGGGAAAAGGCCACTAGAAAAAGGTGGTTCTAGCAAAAAGTAGGGGCATTGTCTACCTCAAACAAAACGTCATGCCAATGTACAAAAATAAGGACCCTCCTTTAAGTTATCGGACCACGAGAACTTCAACTGTCCACAAGCGCCGGACGTCTTAATGTGGTACATCCAATGATGAAAGATTCCTACTAATATAAAATGCATATGCGCATTGTAAAAGCAAGATTTCTGGATCACGAGTTTCATCAACTAGTAATGTTCGTCCAGAGACGACTTTGAGACCAAATTACTAGTCCATAATTCAATAGAACTTATCCTTGACTACCTTTTACGATCGTGGTAAAATTGGGTTTAAATCCAGATAACGTTAAAATTACCATGGAACCGATGTGCAAGAAGCTACTAAACAAAGGACAAATGCGAACCCCACTACATGAGAAAATAAAGAAGTCGTTTTATGTGATTATGATCCGTTGTTCTTTTACATTTGGCTCTATGCCATGGAACAATGCAATTTCTATGCCACTAGCAAGGGCCGGATCCTTCTTGCCCTCCTCTCCTCGTGATTCAGATTCGCCTCCCTTCTTTCGCCGGGCTTCACGCCCCATCCTCCTCTCCCTGATCTTGGTGTTCACCTCTTTCTAGTGTCCCTTTCCACTTCTCGACTTTCAAAGTCCCTAGTAATCGGGTTCCTCTCCATTCCCTCCTTCCATCTCTCCCTCAAAGACTAGCTCCTTCCATCCTCTCCGGGTCATTTCTCTCGCTTAGTGTCGATAATCATGTCATAACCCAAATGCTCCCCTACGCTCCCCTATCTTCCCTTCTTGAGAGCTGATCAATCTCATAGTGCTCCTCATTTTTTGCCCCGACTCTATCTTCTTCGTGGCAAAACATCAAGATTGTCTTCTTTGCCTCCCATGTTCATATCTTCTCCTCGCCTCCATTGCATCTCCAAAATGTCTCGCCTCGCTGGCTCTCCCCGATGCGATTGAACCAAACTCTCGAGATCGAAAAGTAATTCCTCGCTTTGTTCACGCCTACGGGATTCCTCGACAGTGGACGAGACCTTTCCGCACACACCAACAACGAAGTCGACTTAATGCCTCGGCCTCTCAATACCAACACATCGAAGAAGAAACCGGAACCAAGAGGGTGGCGAACATGGCTGCAAGCAATGCGAGAAACAATGCCATCTGCTCATCTTGTCGCTACTACAACCATCATGGCAATAGGCCATTATATGGACACCACTTTTGCGCTTTTAGATTAGCATGCAAATGATGATGCTCACATAGGTATACCATGCAAGTGTGCACCATGCATTTGAGCATCCACATTACGCATGCATTCACTTGCATGGCACCGAATGGAGGGAGGCACGACTTGTCTTTGTGCGTTATGCATGTGGAATTGTCGAATGGAGAGAGGATGAACCGTAAGAGATCATTAAGAGCAGGCCGACCTAATGCAAGCCAACCCTTCCTCACGTAGCCAAGGTTTAGAAACACAGTGATCTTGAACCACACGAGATAATTCCCAAGGAAATTTACCCAAGTGCCTCCCTCCGATTAGGAAAATTACGCTAATGCATCCGAGGCAAGGTGTTTTTCCATAATGGAAATAACTTTTTTCTCGGCTTATTTAGAAAAATTCCCCGGCATTTGATAGAAGAATCAAGACCTTTTCAATTAAATTACTACCAGCAAAAATTTTAGTGGCCTAAATATATCTACCAGAATGTGAAGTTGGTTTTCAGAAATATCATCATGAAAAGAACAATTATTTGTATGAGCCGCAATCGCCGCTACCGGGATGGTCGCCGCAGACGCTTCAAGGGCATTGTTCCTCCCGACCGATCTTGATTTTTTTTGGTCCTGCTCGAGTCGGTCCCTTGAACGGAGGATTCAAATCGGCCTGATAGTGGAACCGAAATTTGGGAGATCCAATCATTAGCATATTCCCCTCTTGTATAAAATGTGATGTGCGCATTGTAAAACTTTTTTGGTCCGCCTCCGAGACGGATCAATCTAGTGAGGTGGCTCGCTCAAAGTCCCGGCCTTGTTTGACTTTGGGAAGGGTACCAGTCCATTTGCCAAACGAACTTATCCTGACCCTTTTACCCCAACGCTTTGGTCCGATTGGGTTTATCCGCGGGATAATTTTGGAATTTTCCTGGAACCGGCGCGATGATCCCGAAGCCACTGACAAAAAACATAATTATATTCCATTCCATGCTACACTGAGAATTTATGAAGCATTTATGCAATAAATCCGCATAACTAAAAGAATGTGCATGAAAAATGCAAGTCTTTGACCGTGGGGGCAAGGGTCGGATCACATTAAAAAAAAAAATTCCACACTGGAAACTATGAAGCAATCTTTTCATCAAGGTACAATTGTTTCATCCTCCTCCACTTCATTACAAGTTAGTTATGCCATCCATGTCAAATAGCTTTAGGATCCGGCTGAACATTCCATCTTATATTATAATGTTTAGGTAAATGGACCGCGACCAAATCTTCGGGAGGATTTGATTGACCAATGGTGGAGATGATTCATGTCTTAACTAAAATTTTTCTTTGACTATATTTTCAATATGAAAGGAAAAAGAAAAAGGAAAAGTGAAAAGGGAAAAGGGAAAAGGGAAAAGGGGAAGGGAAGGGGAAGGGAAAAGGAAAACGATTGAAAGGGAAAGGGAAAAGGGAAAACCTCGCCTCCATTGGGAAAAGGAAAATCATGAAAGGTAAAAGGGAAAACTATGAAAGGGAAAAACTAAAAGGAAAAGGGAAGGAAAAGGAAAAAAGATGAAAGGAAAAGGGAAAACGAAAAAGGAAAATGGAAAACGGAAAAGGGGAAAGGAAAAGGAAAAGGAAAAGGGGACGGAAAAAGGAAAACGATGAAAGGGAAAAGGGAAAAGGGAAACCAAAAGGGAAGGGAAAAGGAAAATGATGAAAGGGAAAAAGGGAAAAGGAAAAAGGAAAAGGGAAGGGAAAAGGAAAACGATGAAAGGGAAAAGGGAAAAAGGAAAAGGAAAAGGAAAACGATGAAAGGAAAAGGGAAAAGGGAAAAGGAAGAGGGGAAGGGAAACCATGCAAGGAAAAAACGATGAAAAAAAAAGGAAGAGGGGAAGGGAAAAGGAAAACGATGAAAGGGAAAAGGGAAAAAGAAAAAGGAAGAGGGAGAAGGGAAAAGGAAAAACGATGAAAGGAAAAAGGAAAAGGGAAAAAGGAAAAGGAAAAGGAATAAAGGAAAAGGTAAAGAGGAAAAAAGGAAAGAGAAGGAAAAGGAAAATGGAAAGATAAAAGAAAATAGAAAAAAGAATAGAATAGGCGGGGGGAAAGGGAACCAAAAAGAGCAATCATGAAGGGTAAGAAGTAAAGCATGAGGAAAAGGAGAAAAGGTAATGGAAAATAAGAAAAGGTTGCAAAAGTCTATGGGAAAAAGAAAAGTAAAAAGGAAAAGAGAGGGGAAAAGGGAAAAAGAGAACTTGGGAAAAGGGAACTAGAAAGAGAAAAACGAAAGGGCCTAAAAAGAGAAAGGGTGAAGAAAGAGAAAAAGGAAAGCAAAAGAGCATCATGAAAGGAAGAGGGAAAATTATGGAAAAATGAGGAAAAAAGGTGGGGGAATTAGAATAGACAAAGGGTAGGGGAGCAAGGAATAGGAAAAAGAGGAAGGAGAAAAGGGCACCCTCCGAAAAAAGGGAAGAGGGAAAAGGGTGAGGAAAGAAGAAAGAAAGGGAAAAAGAGGATTCAAAAGGGAAAAGAAAAAAAAAAAGAAACAAAGAAAGGGAGAAAGTTCAAAGGGGAAAAGGGGGGAAGAAGATGGGGAAAGAGGCATATGAAAAGCGAAAGGAACGGAAAAGGGAAAAATGTAAAAGGAAGGGGGAAAGAGAAAGGAAAAGGAAAAAAGGGAACATCCGCAAAATGTTTGGAAAGTATGAAAAGGGAATGGAAAGTTGAAAGCCCAAGGGAAAGCGCCGCCTACCGAAGGGAAAGCAAAAAGAGCATGAGGAAAAGAGGAGAGAAATGGGAAAGAGATTTTTCACTGATCAAGAGGAAGAGGGTGGGGAAAGATCCCGAAGGCACATGAAAAGGTAAGCAAAAAGAGAACGAAAAAATGCATGAGAAACGGAAAGAGAAAAGGAAAAGGAAAAAGGAAGAGGAAGGGGAAAAGGAAAGGGAAAGAGAGTAGTGGAAAATGGAAGAGCCTGGGAAAGATAAAAAGGAAGGAAAAAGTCGATAAGAAAAAAAGAAAGAAAAAAAAGGGAAAGGGGAAAGGGAAGGCAAAGGGAGGGAGAACGGGTTAGAAAAAAAGGGAGAATAAAAAAGAAAGAAATTAAAGCTTCCATGACTTATGCTTTTTAGGATCCGGTCGGTACCATTACTAGTTCTTCTATCCATATGCCCGGATACCAAAACACAACCATCATCACAAGCAACCAAATCTAGACAAAGAGCAAAACTCTAAAAATATTACCTGAAAGACTCTTGTTACCGCCTTGGATGGAGAAGAGCACCCTTGCCCGGGTGAGATCCAACCAGATCAGGCAACCGCGGTCGCTGACGGTGAGGGAGGCTCCACGCAAGCCGTAAACAAAGTTGTCTAGCCAACATGAGTGTCCGACTCGCCCGCAATTAACCGACTTTTGCTTTTCTCTCTGAATCATTTATCTTCATTCTAGTAGTTATGATGCTTATATTCTCAATGCAATCTTAGACCAAGTATAACGCCCAGCCACCAAGGTCAATCCCAAGTCAAGGTCCAGCCAGCCAAGGCCATTCCGAGCCTCCCCTGCGTCTAACGAAAAAAACCGCGGCTTTCTACAAGGCCGATCTCAGATGACTCAAGTTTGACAAGTTCTCCTGACCGATCTGACTTTTTTTGGGCCTTCCCGGCAGGGACTCCCCGGCGGAGGATCCAACGGCCGATAAGGGAACCGCCCGTGAGGGTGGTCATTATGCGGCGCCCCCTGGAGCCCCAAACTGAACTTTTTTGATCTCGGGCCCCGGGTCCTGACTCTCCCTTCTTGTGAGGGATCCCCGCAAGGTCCCGGCCTCGCTTTGACTTTGGGAAGGTGCTGCCAACTGTTCTCGCGAACCCGGCTGCCCCTGACCGCTCTAATGCTAACCCTTTGACCTAGACCTTTCTCCCAAAAATTCAAGATTGGGCTGTGTGCCGAGATGAATTAGGAATCTAGCCGGGCAAAAAATCAGAATTTGTTTTCGCATAATGCATTAATTACGAATTTATGAATGTCTTGCCACCGCAAAAGCTACCGACTTCTACTTGCCACATCGGGAGGGGGACAGGCCAAACTCCGTCCGGCCGCTTCCCTTTGCTCCGTTCTCGCCCAGTTTCGCCGCCAGTCCCAATCGCAACAGCATTCAAGACTCGCCCCCAAAACGCAAACCATTCTAGAACCCGCAACCCACGTGGTTTACGCTTTGAGGCCCTCCTCCTTGATTCGGCCGACATTGTGCCGCGACTTGATGTGGAGTGGGGTGTTGACGCCGCAGCACGCACTTAAAATCCCCCCCCGAAGCCGCTTTGCCCCTGGAGGATCCAATGGTCGGATAGGGGAACCGGCCCGGAGGGTGGTCATTAGCGCGGCGGCCCCCGAGAGCCGCCAGAAGGGCTGCCTCGAACTTTTTTTTGATCCCCGCCCCCCCGGGTCCGGAAGCTTCCCTATTGTGAGGGATCCCCCCGCAAGGTCCCCGCCTCGCTTGACTTGGGGAGGGTGCCACCGTTGCCCCTGTGAACGCTGCCCACCATTTTAATGCTAACCCTTTGACCTAGACCTTCTCCTAAAATTCCAAAAATTGGGCCGTGGCCGAGATGAATTAGGAATCCAACCGGGTAAAAAATCAGAATTTATTTTCGCATAAATGCATTAATTACGAATTTATGAATGTCTTGCCAATGCAAAGCTGCCCCCTCGACTTCTACTTGCCACATCGGGAGGAGGACATGCCCAAACTCCGCTCCGCCGGCCTCTTGTTCACAAGCTTCGCCCAGCTTGCCAGTCCCAACTGCAATGCATCAAGACTCGCCCCAAAAACGCAAACCCTTCTAGAACCCGCAACCCACTGTGGTTTACGCCGAGGCCCTCTCCTTGTCGATTCAGCCTCGACCTTTGCCACCGGACTTGACGTGGGAGGGGGGTTGACGCCAGAGCACGACCCTAAAATCCCCCTGAAGCCGCTTGCCCCAATTTCCTCTCCCCAAGGCCCCCGGGACCGGACGGGCGACCTCCCTCTCCTGAATCATGATTTGGCTCGCCAATAGACTCGAACGCCGACATTGCCCTCGGGACCAAGTTCCCCGGCCGGCGACCACCCGACCTCCAAGAAGCGCCAAAGTAGCTCACGCCCATCACACTCGTAGTCAATTGGCCTAGGATGTGGATGCTGGATACCGCCGGGAGGGCGGAGTGTTTCTTTTCTTTGCAAAACCGAGCTTGTAACTTGCTCCCTAGGGTAATTTCGCCATTCCTGACGAATTTGGCAGGTGGTCGATTTGCCATTCCGAGCCTCCCCGGTGCCCTCGAACGACAAGGCCGGCACTCCGTGACGCTGCTTGACAAGTTCTCCTGCACCGACTGAATCTTTGGGCCTTCCCAAGAGGGGCCCCCGAACGGAGGATCCAACTGGGCCGGATAGGGGAACCGCCCGGATCTGGGGTCATTAGCGGCCTCCCCGGGGAAGCGCCGCCGAAGGGCTTCCTCGAATTTTTTGATCCCGGCCTCCCCGTCCGGACTCTCCCCTGTGAGGGGGATCCCCGCAAGGTCCTGGCCTCGCTTTGACTTGGGAAGGGTGCCAGCTGCTGCCCCAACGGCTGCCCCGACCGCTCTAATGCTAACCCTTTGACCTAGGCCTCTCTCAAAATTCAAAAAATTGGGTGTAGGCCGAGATGAATTAGAACCAGCTGGCAAAAATCAGAATTTATTTTCGCATAATGCATGAATTACTTAATTTATGAATGTCTTGCCATCAGCAAAAGCCTCCGACTTTCTACTTGCCACATCTGGAGGAGGACAGCCCAAACTCCTGCCTCCTGGGCCTTCTTGCTCGCTTTCTGGGCCAAGCAGCCTCAGCCAGTCCTAATCGGCAGCTAGACCAAGACTCGCCCCCAAAACGCAAAAACCTTTCTAGAACCCGCAACCCATAGGGTTTTACGCTTCGAGGCCCTCCTTGTCGATTTGGCCTGACCTTGGCGCCGGATTCTTGACGGGGAGTGGGGGTGTTGACCCGCAGCAAGGACCCTAAAATCCCCCTAAGCCGCTTTGCCCCAATTTCTCTCCCCCTGGCCCTCTCCTGAACCGGGCTTTGGCTCCCTCGCTAATGGACTCAAAACGCCGACATTGCCCCTCGGGACCACCGTGGGCTGTAAGACCACTCATGTTCACCCAATTAAGAATGAGTTTTTGACGTTACAGATACGCCGTGATGCGACGATTTTTGTTATAGCTTAACGCCATTTACATTATTTTTTATTTTAGTTGTGACATGTTTGATAATCGGGCATGTTTGAGCCTAGATATAAATGCTTGAGCCTAACAAGCTTGTTTGAACCTAGGTGGCATGTTCGACTCTAAGGGAAATGTAACGCCTACACGTGGTATTTTGTTATTGGCGACATCATATACAAAAATATTTTATTTTAGTATGTGACCCGCTTGATCCTGTGTCGC
Source organism: Isoetes taiwanensis (assembly GCA_021234155.1). Lineage (NCBI taxonomy): Eukaryota > Viridiplantae > Streptophyta > Lycopodiopsida > Isoetales > Isoetaceae > Isoetes > Isoetes taiwanensis. Next base: position 16,625 of record JAJEKV010000865.1, on the reverse strand, counting down.
ATGTTTGAGTCACCCGGCCATGTTTGAACCTAGTTGACATGTTTGATGTAAGTGGCATATTTTAGCCACGGTAATGTGAGCTTTAGGTGGCAACATGTCATTGTGATGTCATGTGTTGTATTTTTTTCTCTAGTTTATGTGGCATATATTTGATCTTCCATTGGAGCCTAGGTGGCATGTTCAAGTCTAGGACAATGCTTGAGCCTATGTGGCTTCTTTTGAGCCCATGTTCCAATCTGCTCTTTTCCTCCGATATAATGTATACCAAAAAAGAAGGGGGGGGGAGAAAAAGAATTGAATTGAATGGGTTTTTATTGCACACGGCATCCAATAGACATAGCCTATCGGCGGATTGCACCCAGGATGTGCATAATATTAGGCATATAGAATTTAATGATCGCCTCCTCTAGGCTTAACTAGAGTCGCCATTGTTAGCATTGCCAACATTTGTATCAAAATGGTCAAGTACATCTTTATTTCGTGGAATTGCTCGTGTAAGATGCCGCATGACAAATGGTGGTCCAACCTCTTGATGCTCGCTTTTCCCGTGAGTTTGAATGCCTTGATCTCGCCGTGAGGGCTCTTCGCACGCTATTGACTCTTCTAGCACAACACCTTGGAATATTGGGCGCCCCTGTAGTTTGTATGATAAACCACCATGTTGGATCTTGTCGACGGGTAAAAAAAAAATCTGGTCAAAGAAGCCGGACGGAGATTGATATTGATGGTCTAAATTTTGAAGTTGGATATGTATATGTGTGTACCTCGCTCACGCTTGTCCGAAGAACAAGCGCCTCACTACCAGTGGTACGCTTGCTAGAGTTGACAAATGAAAAAGCCACTTGTTCTATCATGCTTTACCGTAGGCCCCGCCCCCTTAATTGAAGGTCAAACCAATCGATATCGAATATGAAGGTCTTGAAATTGCCACCAACATCCACCTCCATTATAGTCTTTAACTTCCCGACCCAATCGCAGGTGGCTTCCTGAAGATTACGATCGGTAACACTTGATTGAAACTCCATCGTGAATGATGACATGACTCCGCAGTTACAAGTCTTCCTGTGTATGTCAAGAGAACTCACACGATAGTGGGTCCCATGGCACCATATCGAGGAGTAAGATATATACTGTCAAAAGCACCATTAATGTCAATAGATACAATAACATCAAAAGAAAATACTCGATTTCGAAATCAACATAATTTGTTGCAACTACCTTTTTCATGACACCTTCTGTGTATGCCCATTCCGTAGCTGTAATACACTCCCCCTTGTAATATGCATCGGTCATAGCCTGTAGTATCCATTGTCTTTCCATCTTGTCCGGCAAAGGTTCATATCCATCAGGGTACGGGCTCGTCTATTATGTCCATTCATGCCTCTTTTCTTCCATTTCTTCCTTTGCGTTCTCATAACGAGCAATCCATTTTGCCATTGGTGCCGAATTGTAAAGAAGAAATTGATTAACCTTATTGATAATATCAGGCGGAAATGACTTCTGCATACCATTGCCTTCTGCCACTACCCTCTAATTCCACATGCATAACGCACAAAGACAAGTCGTGCCCCCCCTCCATTCCGGCGCCATGCAAGTGAATGCATGCATGTGTGGATGCTTGAGTGCATGCACACTTGCATGGTATACCTATGTGAGCATCATCATTTGCATGCTAATCTAAACCGCAAGTGGTGTCCATATAATGGCCTATTGCCATGACGTGCTTGGTAGCGGTAGAAGATGAGCCGATGGCATTGTTTCGCATTGCTTGCAGCCATGTTCACCACCCTCTTGGTTCCAGCTTCTTCCCGATGTGTGTTGGTATTGAGAGGTCACAGGCATTAGAGTCCTAACTCATCGCTGGTGTGTCCAAAAGGTCTCGCCCCCGCCGAGGGAATCCCGCAGACGGAACAAACCGAGGAGGGTACTCGATCCAGAGTTTGGTTCAATCGCATCCGTGGAGAGCCAACGAGGCGAGACATTTTGGAGATGCAAAGGGAGACGAGGAGAAGATATGAACATGGGAGGCAAGAAGACAATCTTGATGTTTTGCCAATGGCGAGAAGATAGAGTCGTGCAAAGAAATGAGGAGCACTATGAGATTGATCAGCTCTCAAGAAGGGAAGATAGGGAACGGGGGGAGCATTTGGGTTATGACATGATTGTCGCACACTAGGGGCAGAGAGAGAAAAATGACCGAGAGGATGGAGAGGAGCTAGTGCAGGGGAGAGAGATGGCAGGAGGGAATGGAGAGGAGCCAGTACTAGGGACTTTGAAAGTCGAGAAGTGGAAAGGGACACTAGAAGAGGTGAACGCCAAGATCCAGAGAGGAGGATGGGACGTGAAGCCGACACGAGAAGGGAGAGTGAATACCTAACGCGAGGGAGAGGAGGGCAAGAAGGATCCGCCCTTGCTAGTGGCATAGAAATTGCATTGTTCCATGGCATAGAGCCAAATGTAATAGAACAACGGATCATAATCACATAAAACGACTTCTTTATTTTCTCATGCAAGGGGGTCGTGATTTGTCCTTTGTTTAGTAACTTCTTGGGCATCGGTTCCATGGTAATTTTAACGTTATCTGAGATTTAAACCCAATTTTACCACGACTGCAAAAGGTAGACAAGGACAAGTTCTATTGAATTATGGACCAGTAATTTGGTCTAAAAGTCGCCTCGGACTAACATTACTAATTGATGAAACTCGTGATCCGTAAATCTTGCCTTTACAATGTGCACATGCATTTTATACAAGTAGGAATCTTTCATCATTGGATGTACCACATTAAGACGTCCGCGCTAGGGATGCTTGAAGTTCTCGTGGGTCCCATAACTTAAAGGAGGGTCCTTATTTTATTACATTGGCGACGCTTTTGTTTGAGGTAGACAATGCCCCTACTTTTGCTAGAACCAACAAGGAGTTGCAATGCACAAAGATGTGTTGTTTTAATTTTGTTATCCACAAAACAAACGATAAAAACACTATAAGTCAAAGATCCAACTCCGCTTGATATGACCTTATACCGCCTTTGAAAAGGTCTTAGTCTCCCTACCGCAAAAACGGCTTAAATTTTCTCATTTTATGAGCCGTAAAAAAGTTATTTCCATTATGGCAAAACACCTCACCGGATGCATTCGCTGAATTTTCCCAATACCTGAGAGGCACTTTGGGTAAATTTCCTTGGGAATTAGCTCGCGCGGCTCAAGATCACCGTGGTTTCTAAACCCCGGCTACGCCGAGGAAGGGTTGGTATCGGCATTAGGCTCCGGGCTTTGCTCTTAGTGATCTCTTATGGTTCATCCTCTAATTCCACATGCATAACGCACAAAGACAAGTCGCGCCCCCAAAGGAATGCATGCATGTGTGGATGCTCGAAAGTGCATGGTGCACACTTGCATGGTATACCTATGTGAGCATCATCATTTGCATGTTAATCTAAACCGCAAAAGCTGGTCCATATAATGGCCTATTGCCATGACGGCTTTGGTAGCGGAAGATGAGCCGATGGCATTGTTTCTCGATTGCTTGCAGCCATGTTCGCCACCCTCTTGGTTCCAGCTTCCGGGCGTGTTGGTATTGAGAGGTCACAGGCATTAGAGTCCCAACTCGCCGCTGGTGTATTATCGAAAGGTCTCGCCCCCGCCGAGGGAATCCCGCAGACGCGGAACAAACCGAGAGGAGGGTACTCGATCTCGAGAGTTTGGTTCAATCGCATCCGTGGAGAACCAACGAGGCGAGAGACATTTTGGAGATGCAATGGAGATGAGGAGAAGATATGAACATGGGAGGCGAGAAGACAATCTTGATGTTTTGCCACGAAGAGAAGATAGAGTCAGGCAAAGAAATGAGGAGCACTATGAGATTGATCAGCTCTCAAGAAGGGAAGATAGGGAATGTGGGGAGCATTTGGGTTATGACATGATTGTCGACACTAAGCGCAGAGAGAGAAATGACCAGAGAGGATGGAGAGGAGCTAGTGCTGGGGAGAGAGATGGCAGGAGGGAATGGAGAGGAGCCAGTACTAAAGCACAGTTTCATTAAATATGGACTTTCCGCAAGTCCATAAATATCTCAAATGGTAGCTATTGTCTAGAATATAGGGTTGTAAGAGCATATTTTGCACAAAAAGATGAACTAGAACAACTTTAAGACATTAAAATTATACATAATTTCATTAAAACAAAGATACACTTTTCAAAGCTTTATATAGCAATTGAAAGTAAAGTTAATGTTATGAAAATGTTAAAGTTTCAAATATCCATCATCCGTATGTTATGCGAATCGCAATTCTCATCAATTGGGAGACTTTTCTCTCCTTTTCCGATTATTGCTATTTTCCCCGACATACCCGGTAAATGTTAGTATTGTAATAGGTTATCGAGAGGGACATACAAGTATGAAATTGGGCGAATCACCAGATTTAAGTCTAGCTTCACGTCCAATAACATATTTATTAATGTTATGGAAGTGTTGCTTAAAGGGGCATTATGCAAAAAGAATTCAATTAACTAAGAAAAAATGCGCTTGTGTAACTAAAGAATTAAAATTAAGTAAACTAAAGCTAACCTAACCTAACCCTAATGGCTAACCCTAACACAGCCTTCTATCCATGGCAAAAACCTATCGGTATGGCCCAACGGGCTAACCCTAACACAGCCTTCGAAGCTATGGCAAAACCTATTGGCTATGGTATGGCGGCAAGACAGTAGCGGTATGGCCGAAGCTTGAAACTTGGTCGGTATGGCCGAGATGGCCGTATGGCGATGGCAGTATGACCCACCGATATCAGAGCTTTAGGGCCAAGCTCGCATCGCTATTCAAGAAGAAGCGCTGGGACCGAAGTTTGGCACCATGGAACCGAAGTTTGGCACCATGTTGGAGTTTGGCAAAGATGATCGGATTGAAGTTATCCCCGATGAAGAGGGCAGCAGAATCACTCCTTCATTTGTGGCCTTCACGCATTACAATATTTCATCGAGATGCAGCCAGAGTGAGGCTGCCATGAATCCCTCGCTAGTATTAATCGCCTTTGCCATAAATCCCTTAGTATTATCGCCATGAATCCCGCCATCAGATTTCAAAGTAGTTCCCGGAGATGTAGATGCCCCATAATGGTTGAAATATTATAAGGATGAAGGATTTGCTTCAAATGATGCTTGTTTTGAGGCATGTCCGCATCTAAGGATATAAGAAAATATTAAGTTTAATAGATTTGTGCATCGTGAATTGCTTCCAAAGAGCATATGTGGCAAAAGGATTTCTTTCCGCATGGACTAGGACCGAGTTACAGCATTTACTAGACAAGACAAGAGGTAAAAAATGATGCTCCCGCAAAATTTTTTTGCCGGATTTTGCCGTGACGACTCACTTATAGTGATTAGTTACTAGACTACGTGTTCCTAGACAAGACAAGATTTAAAGAAAATGAGTTTGTCCCACACGCTGATCGCCCCCGCGAAATTGGGCTGACGCCGCATTTCTTGCCGCATGTGCCCAGACGAGAGGTCAAAAAAATAAACCGCCACAAGATAGACAAGACCATTGTTAGTGGCCTTGAAATTGGGCTGCCCCACTTCCCGATACAAGCTGGTCACTTGGAGATATATAGTGAACAATATCTACATTACAATACATATATTTTCTTCACATGTTTGTATTCAATATGCTAGAGAAGCACACTTCACCCTTCATTGAGCATATTTTTTTTTTTTTAATTTAATCATGCGATGTCCGGCAGGCGTAGTATGCAAAGGTGTAAAAGCCAATTGCCCGTCCAATTTGCACCCCAAGTGATGTCCGGGGTGGCAAGATGCGCAAGGTGGGGTGCCAAATTACGCATAACCCCACCCTCCTGATGTCCGGTAGGGCAAGGTGGTGCCAAATTGGGCGCTACACCCCCACTCCCCAGATGTCCGGCAAAGCCAGATTTCTTGGCACCCAATTTGTAACCCCAGGTGATGTCCGCCAAGGTAAAGATGCGCAAGGTGGCAAGGTGGGTGCCAATTGGGCACACCAATTTGCACCCCCGTGATGTCCGGGCAAGTATGCATGCAAGGTGGGTGCCAATTGGGCCTAATTTGCAACCCCCCAGTGATGTCCGGGCAAAGCAAGATGCGTGCAAGGTGGGTGCCCACCAATTGGCCTCAATTTGCACCCCCCGTGTGATGTCCGGGCAAAGATGCGCAAGGTGGGCAAGGTGGGGGTGCCAAATTGCCCAATTTGCACCCCCCGTGATGTCTAGGCGTGGCGCATGCGTGCAAGGTGGGGGTGCCAAGGTGATGTCCGGCAGGGCGATGCGTGCAAGGTGGGGTGCCAAGTTGGAAACCCATACAACATACAGTGGGAAGACCTAATGGGGCCAATCTTATTAAGTAAAAGTGAGCCTTGTTAAAGCAAAATACAACATGCACACCCAACAAAAGGTAAAAGAAAAACAAGGGCCATGCACCATTGAAGTGGGCATATAAAGCCAATAGAACAAACTATACAAAAAAAGGAATAAAACACTAATAAATGATACAAAAGGAATAAAAACACTAAGAAAAGGAGATACGCTAACCTTTGGCGGCCTTTGGACATGCAAAACACCTCAAAATCTTCTAGAAGATGGGCTTTTATGAAACATGGAAAACACCTCAAAAGGTCCTCCGTAAGATTGGCCCCAAGGAAGAGGAGTGATAAGGAGGAATAGAATAGAATAAATATGATTTTATCGTCCACGGAGACCAACCGGCCTATGGGACCCAAGTACAAAGAGAGAGCAAAGAAGCGATTACTACCAGATTTAAAAAACCTCACTCGGAAGGGTTTTTGGGAAAACCTTAGTAGCAATAAGGATGCTGACATACCATACGCTATATACATAATCACAAGCACACCGAGGTTAATGTCGGACGTGGGGGCATAACCGAAGTCCTGCAGATCCATTACCTCCCCTGAGGTAATGATCCCAACAAGCCTGGGCAGAGGTCCGTCTCGTGAGCTCATGCAGGGCCCCTCGATGGGGCATAACTAACCGGAAAGCATACCGAGTCCGGATATGCTCATACGGACAAGCCCCGAGGGCGCGACTTTCATCCTCAATGGCGCTCAAGGACAAAGATCGACAGACTCTGCCCTCCGCTGCCCCCAATCCATCTCCCCGCCTCAATGCGAGGTGGTGTGCACTGCGCGAATGGAAGCAATCACCCCTTTTTTTTCATGGGTAGATGGGTGCGCAGTAGTGGTGTGGGCCCCTCGAGCATGGGGATTAACCTCGTCAGTCGACAATTTGCCACCTTGACATGTGACAGGCCTTCATTCCCAAAGCTTGGGCCAAGAAGCTAAGCATCCAAGTATCGCTCAAGGCTTTTCTCCTTGCAGGGTATGCACCGGTCCACATCCGTGGGCCCGCACATTCCATCAGCGAGAACCACCGGGCTTGCTTGTTCTTTCCAAAGAGCTTTGAGTCGCCGGGCGGCTCCATCGCCACCGCCAAAGCAAGTGTTAGCGCCGGGCTTCATCCATAGCCACCACCTTCTCAAGTAAATAATGTGGACGCTCCAAATAAGAAAGCTCTCAGAATGGAAGGGAAGCCCCGCTTCCTGGAAAAGATTCGGATATGGGACCGTGGATTTGACTCCCAGCGTTCGCCAAGAAGGCCTTGCATCTGCTCTAGATCGCTCCAAGTGGTGAGGGATATCACCGCCCCCTACACTTCGCCTCCCCCATAGAGGAGGATCGCTCAACCAAGGCCCCGGAACAAGTGTGCTCGGTGACCCCATGCATACAGCCTTTTGGATCACCGTTTTGCATTGCATGTGGCTCTCCAAAACCGCAAAGGGACTGGCAAACCGGATGGATGCATCCCGCTGTGTGGTAGTAGAAAACTCAATGCCCAAATACTTATAAGATCGGAAGCCACCTCCACTACCTGCCCCGGTAAGTGAATGAGGGAAGGCGTGGTGCCGGATGATGGGGACCAACAGCACCCTCGTTGGCCAAGTTAACTCTCATGCCGAATTGGCGTAAAGTGTCCAAAGCATCCGTGGCTGCATGTCCTCTCGGGTATATGCGAGCAGGTCAACATCATCGCGATATATGAGTTGCCGGACATGTGGTGCATCAACCGAAATCCCCTGCTCGCCTAGCCATTCTTCTAGCTGGTCAATGTACAAGCCGGCGAGCCGCCTGGGGATAGAGGGCACCGGGCGCATCCCACGTTACTAACAACGGCTCTGGACAAAGGTGAGACGACCGGAGCAAGCCTCAGATAGTCTCAGAATAAAGATCGCAAAGTCGACGGGGTCCCTGCAAATTGCCCTAATCGTCTTCCCACAACTTATCCCGAGGCATCAGGTTAAAAGCCTTTAAATCCACAAAAGCAATGCTATTGCCCCTGGGCGCTGATTCCTATATCCCCCATGAGTGTTCAAGTAGAGTGAAGATATGGTCAACAGAATGCCTGGGCGAGCACAAGCCTCACCATGCGAGAGCCCCAGACTTCTCCATCCTTCGCCTAAAGTGTCGGGCCGCTCAAGAATCCCGGCAACTTGGCAGCAATGAATCAATCATACCAAAATAAGGCTATCGGGCCTGCGGGGGTCCCCGCTTTATAGTGGGGCACAACTCACCGGGTAGTCCAGCTATGGGGTGTTTCTTGTAAATGCCCCTCGCTGAAGAGTAAAATGGAGAACCTAAGACCAATGTCTCTACTTCCACTTGAGAAGCCTTTCCGCGATACCATCCAAACATGCTGTCTTCCCATGAAGGGCAGGTGCCCATTATGACATCCCCTTCCAAGAATGACCGCTGGCCCGGTTCAAGGGATAAGGTATCGGCCGCCTCGCTTCCCATTGGGTCATACCCGGCTTGCAAGTATCTCACCCATTGTTCCGGTAATATTTCCGCACTGTGCGTGCTTACTCAAGACCTTTCTCCGTATGTTAGGGTGGCGGCTCAGTAGACCAAACATCTGTTGTCGGTGTTCCACAAGGTACCCGGCTTTTTTGGTCTTGAGGAAGGAGCGTATTGACGGACGGGTCCGCAGCGTAACGGTGGGGTCCGCAAGATTTGGCTGGCCATCGCTGCCTCCCCACATTCGCCATCGAACCACAATTGCGGGGAAGGTGGTTGCAGCCCGTGGATCATCGAGAGCCGCCTCCCCAAAGCATCCGGCCGCCCCTCGGCGAGCCGGTTCACCGGGCCGCCTTGGCTGTTGAAGTGTGGGGAGCCGCAGCACTACCGCAGCCATGTTCAAGCATCCTCGCATAGACCGGGCCGATGATGATCAGTCCGGACGCTAAACCGTGGTACATGGGGTGTTGGGACAATGGTGCTCTGCTGGCCAATCTATCCGCAAGAACAGGGCCGATGGTCTACTTCCTCATCCCCGCCACCGCCCCACATCAAGCGAGTGACCAAGTGTAGGCATTGCTCGCCCGCTAGCATCGCATCCACCACACCGGTGTCACCGTTCGCCTACAAGTGAAGTGGCCGGAGGACGGCCACCGTATAGCTCCATTGCAAATGACCAGTGTCAAAGATATCGCCTAAAGAACAAAGAAATACGGCCATACCGCGGTCACCGGTCGCTATCCGGACGCCTTTGGCCAAACCATCTCTCAGGGGGTCCATTTGGCAACACATCCTCAGCTAGAGGTGCGAATTTTGGGGATCTTCACCGGCGCTGCATTGAAATCCCCGCTAAACATGACCTTGCCCAATTGTTCAGCATCGGCCAGATGTCATCATATAGATCGACATAGGGCTCCCCCGGCCCACATCCAAGCGCGGTGGTAAAAGTTGCTTTCAAGATGGAAGTAGCAAGTCAGCCACAAAGAGAGGGCTGCCATCGCCGTTTCTCGCACTGCACTCTACGTATCTCATAGTGTCCGGGTCCGCTTCTGCAATGTGGAGACCTAGGATGAGAAGGTTGCATGCATGATGGGGAAGTGGCATGCTCATAATGAAAGGTCATGCGAGTTAGTGGGCCCATAGAGCCGCGACCATTTCAAAATTCAAAATAAAGTCGCCACATGGACCATTCACGGGTTGTTCAGTTCAAAATTTAAATTTCCTCAACTCAACATTATCACAGGACCATTCACGTATTGTTGAGATTCAAAAAAATTCAAATTTCCTCCTTTTAAAAACTTGCTATCCTTTTCCATCTTCCGAAGTTTCAAAAATTTTTGCTATCCTTTTCCCCATCATTTTATTGCAATTCTAGATCTATTTTAGTTTATTTTTAATTTCGAATGGAGAATAGATCTCTTTATCTAGTGCTCTAAACCCATGTTTCTTTGGTTGAGAATTGCACAGATGCATTGCCAAGGATAATGAGGTGGATAAGACACACTTTTTGCTTCAAGATGAGGTATGACCTTTATTGTCGAAATGACATAGCTTTTCATAAGGTTTGATTTAAGAATGAGCAAACAATGTTGTTGTCAATAATTTGTTATGCCACCAGTTTGGCCTCAACTTGTGGTGATTGTAAGTCAACGTGTAGGGCTCACCAATAAGACCAAACTCGCACGTAGATAAGGGAGACGCCCAAATTTGTGCACCGATGGGGCCCACCAATCTCAAGATTGAAATGGGGGCGAGCCCTAACTTACGAGCCCAAATAGGGCGGCGCCCAATTTGCCAATTTTTTTTTTTTTTTAGTTTTTTTTTTTTCACATTTTTCCCATGTTTTCATATTTTTTCAGATGTGTTTTGTGCTTGGAAATGCGGCAACCCAATTTATAATGATATATCTTTCTGCTTTGGCAAATGATGAACATATTCAAAATGGACGCCCGGTTTCAAAAGGGTTAAATTTTGCTACAACAATTCACGCCCACCTCATTTAGTTCCAACCGCTCATAGTGTTGAAGAGGTGTCCAAGTCGTGGTAACACACTCTAGGAGATGCTAATTGCTCACAATAGAGGTATGACATCACAATAATTTTTGGGAAAAGATTTTGTATCATTATAGATCCCAAGTGCTGCAAAGATTTGATATGTGATTTGATATCTTTTATATATTTCAATAAGCATGCGCAATAATTCCTCCTGATATTGATGAGAGCTTGATCGGGCACACCGGGCCTTTTGTTTTTGATGCCTCATCATGTACCATTAAATCAAGCCATCACCGCAAAGGGCATGTTTTGTAATGGTGTGCCCCGATGATGTCTTGTGTCCGACGGGGTAGGGTATGCTAACAAGAGCCCCAATGGATGATAAGAAAGAAAAACTTTGAGACTATCCAAGTGACTTGTTGGGAGCCCCGTCCCCTTCGATAAGAAGAAGCTACTCAATACCGCCAAGATTCCAAAGGGTTGTTGTTGAAGCATATGCAAAGACTCGCTGGGGATGTCTCATAGTATACCTAAACCGCCATCAAGCGAAGTCCGCCCAAAAAAAAGTCCACAAATTCAGGTATTGTCCAAAAGAATGAAACGGACTTTGAAAGTCGAGACGGGAAAGGGACACTAGAAGAGGTGAACGCCAAGATCCGTGAGAGGAGGATGGGACGCGAAGCCAACGAGAGAAGGGAGAGCTAATACCTAACGCCGAGAGAGAGGGGGCAAGAAGGATCCCTCCTGCTAGTGGTATAGAAATTGCATTGTTCCATGGCATAGAGCCAAAATGTAATAGAACAACGGATCATAATCACATAAAAACAACTTCTTTATTTTCATGCAAGGTTCGTGATTTGTCCTTTGTTTAGTAGCTTCTTGGGCATCGGGTCCATGGTAATTTTAACGCTATCTATATTTAAACCCAATTTTACCACGATCGCAAAAGGTAGACAAGGACAAGTTCTATTGAATTATGGACCAGTAATTTGTCTAAAAGTCGCCTCTACCTAACATTACTAATTGATGAAACTCGTGATCCAGTAAATCTTGCCTTTTACAATGTGCACATGCATTTTATACAAGTAGGAATCTTCATCATTGGATGTACCACATTAAGACGCCCCGGCCAGGGATGTGCTTGAAGTTCTCGTGGTCCGATAACTTAAAGGAGGGTCCTTATTTTTGTACATTGGCGGACGCTTTGTTTGAGGTAGACAATGCCCCTACTTTTGCTAGAACCAACAAGGAGTTGCAATGCACAAAAGATGTGTTGTTTTAATTTTGTTATCCACTAAACAAACGATAAAAACACACTATAAGTCGAAGATCCAACTCCGCTTTGATATGACCTTACCGCCGCTCAAAAGGTCTTAGTCTCCTCTATCCGCAAAACGATCTAAAATTTTCTCATTTTATGAGCCGAAAAAAAAGTTATTTCCATTATGGCAAAACACCTCACCGGATGCATTCGCTGCAATTTTCCCAATACCTGAGGCACTTTGGGTAAATTTCCTTGGGAATTAGCTCGCGCGGTTCAAGATCACCGGTTTCTAAACCCCGCTACGCTGAAGGGTTGGTTTGCATTAGGTCGGCTTGCTCTTAGTGATCTCTTATGGTTCATCCTCTAATTCCACATGCATAACGCACAAAGACAAGTCGCGGCTCCCCTCCATTCCGCGCCATGCAAGTGAATGCATGCATGTGTGGATGCTCGAAAGCATGGTGCACACTTGCATGGTATACCCATGTGAGCATCATCATTTGCATGCTAATCTAAACCGCAAGTGGTGTCCATAATGGCCTATTGCCATGACGCGTTTTGGTAGCCACAAGATGAGCCGTGATGGCATTGTTTCTCGTGATTGCTTGCAGCCATGTTTGCCGCCACCCTCTGGTTCCAATTTCTTCCGGCGTGTTGGTATTGAGAGGTCACAGGTATTAGAGTCCTCGCTGCCGGTGGTTCCGAAAGGTCTCGCCCCCTCGCCGAGGGAATCCCGCAGACGCGAACAAACCGAGGAGGGTATTCGATTCGGTGAGTTTGGTTCAATCGCATCCAAGGAGAGCCAACCAGGCAAGAGACATTTTGGAGATGCAATGGAGACGAGGAGAAGATATGAACATGGGAGGCAAGAAGACAATCTTGATGTTTTGCCACGAAGAGAAGATAGAGTCGCAAAGAAATGAGGAGCACTATGAGATTGATCAGCTCTCAAGAAGGGAAGATAGGGGGAACGGGGGAGCATTTGGGTTATGACATGATTGTTCCGAGAGGACTAGGGAGCTAGGGAGGGAATGAGAAGGCAGAGGGAAATGGAGAGGAGCCGTGCCTTGAAAGAAAGTGGCAAGGGACACTAGAGGGAACGCCAAGATCCGTAGAGAGGAGGATGGGACGAAGATGAGAGAAGGGAGAGCCAATACAACGCCGGAGAGGGAGGGCAAGAAGGATCCGCCCCTGCTAGTGGCATAGAAATTGCATTGTTCCATGGCATAGAGCCAAAATGTAATAGAACAACGGATCATAATCACATAAAACGACTTCTTTATTTTCATGCAAATTCACATTTGTCCTTTTAGTAGCTTCTGGGCATTGGTTCCATGGTAATTTTAACGCTCAGATTTTAAACCCAATTTTACCAATTCCACCGCAAAAGGTAGACAAGGACAAGTTCTATTGAATTATGGACCAAGAATTTGGTCTAAAAGTCTGCTCGATGAACATTACCAATTGATGAAACTCGTGATCCGTAAATCTTGCCTTTACAATGTGCACATGCATTTTATACAAGTAGGAATCTTTCATCATTGGATGTACCACATTAAGACATCCGCACTTGGGACGCTTGAAGTTCTCGTGGTCCGATAACTTAAAGGAGGGTCCTTATTTTGTACATTGGCGCGACGTTTTGTTTGAGGTAGACAATGCCCCCCGCTTTTGCTATGAACCAACAAGGAGTTGCAATGCTCAAAAGAAATGTTGTTTTAATTTTGTTATCCACGAAACAAACGATAAAAAACACTATAAGTCAAAGATCCTTTTTCCGCTTGATATGACCTTTCGCCGCTCAAAAGGTCTTAGTCTCCTCTATCTGCAAAACTTTCAAATTTTCGGCCTTATGAGCCGTAAAAGTTATTTCCATTATGGCAAAACACCTCATAGAAACTGATGCATTCGCAATTGTTTCCCACACGAGAGGCATTTGGGTAACACATCCTTGGGAATTAGCTTTACCTTTTCAAGATCAGAGCCCCTAAAACCCCTTCCCCAGGAAGGGTTGGCTTGCATTAGGTCGGCTTGCTCTTAGTGATCTCTTATGGTTCATCCTCTAATCTACATGCATAACGACAAAGACAAGTCGCCCTCCACCGGGCGCCATGCAAGCGAATGCATGCATGTGTGGATGCTCGAAAGTGCATGGTGCACACTTGTATGGTATACCTATGTGAGAATCATCATTTGCATGTTAATCTAAAACCACAAGTGGTGTCCATATAATGGCCCATTGCCATGACGCGCTTGGTAGAAGCCATTTTCAAGATGAGCTTAGATGGCATTGTTTTGTGATTGCTTGCAGCCATGTTCCTACCCTCTTGGTTCCAGCTCTTCCATGTGTTGGTATTGAGAGGTCACGAGGCATTAGAGTCTAACTCGTCACAGGTGTAACTGAAAGGTCTCGTCCCCCGCCGAATCCCCGCGACGCGGAACAAACCGAGGAGGGTATTCGATCTCGAGTTTGGTCTTAATCGCGATCTCGGGAGAGCCAACGAGGCGAGACATTTTAGAGATGCAAATGAGACGGTGAGAAGATATGAACATGGGAGGCAAGAAGACAATCTTGATGTTTTGCCACGAAGAGAAGATAGAGTCAAAAGAAATGAGGAGCACTTAAGATTGATCAGCTCTCAAGAAGGGAAGATAGGGATTAACGGGGAGCATTTTGGGTTATACATGATTGATCTACACTCAGGGAGAAATGACCTCAGAGGGATGGAGAGAGCTAGTACCGGGAGAGATAGTGAGGGAATGGAGAGGAGCCGCATGGGACTTTGAAAAAGTCGGAAGTGGGAAAGGGACACTAGAAGAGGTGAACGCCAAGATCCGTGAGAGGGAGGATGGGACGAAGCCGGCGAGAAGGGAGAGCCATCACCTAACGCGGTGGAGAGGGGAGGGCAAGAAGGATCCGCCCCTGCTAGTGGCATAGAAATTGCATTGTTCCATGGCATAGAGCCAAAATGTGTAATAGAACAACGGATCATAATCACATAAAACGACTTCTTTATTTTCTCATGCAAAGGTTCGTGATTTGTCCTTTGTTTAGTAGCTTCTTGGGCACGGCTCCATGGTAATTTTTAACGCTATCCGTGATTTAAACCCAATTTTACCACGATCCGCAAAGGTAGACAAGGACAAGTTCTATTGAATTATGGACCAGTAATTTGGTCTAAAAGTCGCCTCCGGACTAACATTACCAATTGATGAAACTCGCGGATCCGTAAATCTTGCCTTTACAATGTGCACATGCATTTTATACAAGTAGGAATCTTTCATCATTGGATGTACCCAATTAAGACGCGGGCGCTTAGGGACGCTTTGAAGTTCTCGGGTCCGGGATAACTTAAAGGAGGGTCCTTATTTTTGTACATTGGCATGACGCTTTGTTTGAGGTAGACAATGCCCCTACTTTGCTAGAACCAACAAGGAGTTGCAATGCACAAAGATGTGTTGTTTAATTTTGTTATCCACCTAAAACAAACGCATGAAAACACTATAAGTTGAAGATCCAACTCCGGGCTTGATATGACCTTAACGCCGGAATTGAAAGTCTTGTTCTTTGGATCCCTCTATCCGCAAAACAAATTTTTCTTTGATCCAATTTATGAATTACGATAACATTTAATTCCATTATGGCAAAAACACTTCTGATGCATTCGCGCTGCATTTTCCCAATACCTGGAGAGGCACTTTGGTAAATTTCCTTGGGAATTAGCCTCGTATGCCCAAGATCACCGGTTTCTAAAACCTCAGTTGCCACGCCGGGAAGGGCGCTTGGCTTGTACTAGGTCGGCTTTGCTCAGTAGATCTCTATGGTTCATCCCCCTAATTCCACATGCATAACGACAAAGACAAGTCGCCTCCATTCCGCCATGCAAGTGAATGCATGCATGCAGGATGCTCGAAAGTGCATGGTGCACACTTGCATGGTATAACCCCATGGAGCATCATCATTGCATGCTAATCTAAACCGGGTAAGGGTGTCCATATAATGGCCTATTGCCATGACGCGCTTGGTAGCTTACAAGACGAGCCACATGGCAGAAATGCATTGCTTGCAGCCATGTTCGCCACCCTCTTGGTTCCGCTTTTCTTCCGATGTGTTGGTATTGAGAGGCCGCAGGCATTAGAGTCCCACTCGCCGTTGGTGTGCGAAAGGTCTCGCCCCTCGCCGAGGGAATCCCCAGGACGGAACAACAAACTAAGGAGGGTACCGACCGAAAGAGTTTGGTTCAATCGCATCCAGGAGAGCCAACGAGGCGAGAGACATTTTAGAGATGCAAATGGAGACGAGGGAGAAAGATATGAACATGGGAGGCAAGAAGACAATCTTGATGTTTCTGCCACCTAAGAGAAGATAGAGTCGCAAAGAAATGAGGAGCACTCATGAGATTGATCACCTCAAGAAGGGAAGATAGGGAACGTGGAGCATTTGGGTTATGACATGATTGCTCCACACTAGGGCCAGAGAGAAAATGAACGTAGAGGATGGAGAGGAGCTAGTCAGAGAGAGATGGCGTGA
>JAJEKV010000864.1:0-75266 GCA_021234155.1 Isoetes taiwanensis | reverse complement strand
ACTCTAAATACACATTGAATGTCGCGGTGGTCTAATTCAAGCCTCTCCTGTACCACTCACACACTACATTTCTCTTCATATAAAGATTATGTTCTAGCAAGAGGAGAGGAGAAAGTATTTGGAAAGGTCTTGCAAAGCAATTTGGAATCTGTAACTTCGATGGGCCGAGAAGAAGGGTTTTCTTGCTCTCCAACATTTAAGAATCGGGGCTGCATCTTTCACAAAAGGCTCTAAAAGTTTTGCACCTCTAACTCGTATCTTTCACAAAGGCTCTAAAGGTTTGCACCTCTTAACTATTGGAGAGAAGAAGATGATCAAGAATTAGCCATTTAAGCCAAGATGCATACCATCGGCTAGAAGACTACATAAATTGGCAAGATTATCTCCAAAAGACTTAAGGTATTGGGAGCAAAGTTTTTGGAATTGAGAAAAAAGTTTTTTTTTGGTGCTAAGGTGGATGAGGTCAAGTTGATTACTCGATGTTTTTAAATGGATTTTCAAGTGATTATCAAACTATTCAAGATCATCACAAGTTAAAGGCCAAGATCAAAATATCTTCTAGTCAACTTGAACCTCGATTTATTTGATAAAAAAATTGAGAAAAAAATGAAGCTTCTAACTATTCTCAAGTTAGGACTCGTAACTCTATTGGTAAAAAATTAGTATAGGGACATTTTTTACTTACTCTTGTCGTAGCAAGAAGGGACACATGAAGAGGTAAGAATCCGGAATTTATGAATATTCAACTACAACTATAGAAAAGATGCATGTGTTTACTATTCAAGATACGCAAATTTAGTATCTAAACTTGGCAACATAGAATGTTGATTCTACTGAGGCAATTTGGTTGGTAGATTTTGGTGCAACTAAACAATTAGCGTGCAAGGAAATAATGATAAGACATTCAACCCCTATGATCAAACAAATTGCAAGAGACAAAAGGACAAGGAAACATTGATATTTCTTACCACAGGTTGTATCAATTTGAAGCTCAAAATATGTCATGCTTGTTCTTGATCAATTTTGCTAAGTGTTAGTGAGAGTTTGATCGAGGAAAATGTGACACATCTGGCATAATAAGTTATGACTCAAGCATACATATGCCATATTCATACCCTTCTTACACCATATCAATCAAATTCAAATTAACACTCTTAGTCTTGCCCATCCACTTGTCCAAATTTAAAACATAGAGATTGCATCGGACCCCGCATCAATGCTTGTATGTGGCTATCATTCCTAGAGGGAGGGGGAGGAAGGGAGGGAGGGGAGGAGATGATTTAGCTATGGAGATAAAGGGATTTTATGTGTGCATTGCATAGATCTTGCATTTTGAGTCTAGAATCATTGGGTTTACCTTTTCTTACTTGGCCGAGGTTTGGAGTTAGGCTATACATCAAACTTTTATTCCTCTACAAAACCAGCTCCTCAAATGTTTTAAGCTCTCTGTGACAAAAATCCAATCAGATGTCTTCAAGTAGTTCTCTCATTTCTATGCTAACAAAACATATATTTCCATTCTCTACTCTATTAGACTTGTCCTTATGTTTTACTGGAGTCCTTGTTCCATGATGAGCACCAAAGATTTCTTCAAGCCAATCCTCATAGGAGTCCTTGGTATCAAGTATTCGTCGTTTGAAGTAGCAATTTTGATTGGTGAAAAACATGTTTCCTAATGATTTAATACTTCTTTCCCGCCATCAGGCACCCCTCGTCACTGATTTTTTTCTTGGTTTCCTAAGGTTTTGAGGCTTCTAAGCCTTCCATGTATTCCAGGGGTTTGTGGCTTTTTGCTATGATTTTCCAAATTCTAGATTTCCAGCTTGCTATATCCATTCCAGGGCACATGGCGGATGGGTATCCGTTAAACATTTTGTCCGGATGCATCTTTGCAATTGGATTAGCATGCATTTATATTTCTAAGCCTTTTGGCAATTTAGGTTTCTTAGATCAAATGGGTGGATCACGAACTTTGCAACCGGCATTTCTTTTGAGCTTCATCAAATATAGGTCATGGCTTGAATTCCATTATCGGTTTTCTTTTGCTATGATAAACTATAGGAGGAAAGATTGTTGTTATTCATCTTACTACAACATCTTTCATTATTGCAGGTATTTCATATTCAAGACCGGTTTTTTGGTACGTTGTATAGAGCTCCGGAAGTAGTTTGAAGGCTCCATTGCTAAGGTTGTAGAGGACTCCAATCATCAAATTGGTCACTACAAGTTCTATTTGGTCTTTGAATCATGAATCCGAGTTCTATTTTGTGTTCTGCGTCCTCCAAGCCAAGTCCTTGATACCGACAAATACAAATGGAACTGTATTTATACGTTCTTCTTGGTGGGTGTTTTGAAAGGGTGCCTTTGATGCAATGATGCTTTTTCAAATTGGGCGCTCCTTTACGGATATCTAAATTCCAAGCAGCCAAGTCTTGCTACACATTTCAAGTCAAGTGGTTGGATGTTAGTTTTTTCTTCTATGAAGGCCGAACAACCTTTTGCGGTTCGATTTTGATTCAAAGAGCATAATTAAGAAGATGTTTTGTTTTATTTTTTCCATGTCTCTCCCATTTATGACAAAAGTCTAGGAGGCTAAAAGAGCTAAATCTCTTGATGGCTTAAAATTGTCTATAAATCCCATCTGCAATTTTGTCATACCTAACAACTTGCGGATGAAGTAGTTGTTGAATCAAATAAACGGGTTTTGAATTACGAGATCCATGCATCCATATGCTAGAGCTAGATTTAACACATATCACCCAACCAACATATTTAAATGCTTATCCAAAAAGCTAGATTTAGGAAATGATTTCTAGCCTTGGTTTCTCTTACTTTCATTAAGTCCTTTGATCAGCCATAGGCTAATGAGGAGGTCAACAGCATCGAGCTTATGCAAAATTGAAATTATCATCGGGCATTTGGAGCCCCAACCCCTTCTTCCTTCAGCGATGGAGGAGCCAAGGATATTGAGTTTCTTCTCCAAAAAATTAGGCGTTTGAAGCATTTCGGTCGATCTTATTCCTAGAATACCTTCATGACTTCTCCAGTTTGTAAAATGGCGAGACCATTTTGGAGCCTTTAAGACAAGGATTGAATATATCTACAAGTTAAATACCAATGTTTTCACGGATCTCACGCAAGTCATAAAAGGCATTTGCTATTTTAATAATCAAAATTTGATGTTTCTACTACTTGGATGGCATAAACTAAAATGATGGCGGAACATTAATATGATGCCCATGAATTTTATCCACGTGAAGGTATGTTCGTAACACTTTTGGTGTTTATTTGAAACAAACATTTCTTATTTCATGTCTATCATTCAATCTACATTTACCAATTATGCGGTGATTGGTGATCATCATGAGCAATCTACCAATGTTCCTGAGATAAAATTCTCTCAACTATCTTGGTATAGCCTTCTAGCGTAGACTATACGTGATTATAGCTGATTCGACCAAAGTGTGAGAGTAAATGAAGTTTGAACATCACAAAGATGGGAAACATGAAGATAAGCTCTAACCTAGATTTATAGCTATGCCTATGGCCAACGAGCTTGGGCCTTTGCAGCAAACCATCCAGACCCCTCAAGGCTTCTGCCCATGCAGATGCCCAAATGCTTAACATGTCATAGTGAGCTACTCAGAGGTTGCTCGATAAAAGGAACTCATCACTATTCCCTGCCCCAGCCATTGATGCATTGGTCGATTGCTGCCTTGAGAAATATATGTGTCTTCAAAGAGGTAACCTTTGTATTTGTGATTGGCAAGATATTGTTTGTAGATTGAATGAGAAATGTGACAATGAGAAACCTAGACTTATAGTCAGTGTAAGAATAAGTTCAATTCAATGGAAAAGATATACAAAAGTTATAGGAGAGAGGAATGGCTACTGGTGGTAACAGTAGATGATGGTATAGTTTGCTAAGGTTGATCAAAATAGTCCTGAGGGTATTATGAATGGAAATGAGCTACATGCTATGTCTGAAGATGATGAGTTCACGCTGGCACTGTCTGAAGATGTTTCCCCATCTTTGCACATGTGAAACCCATCACGAAGACTCCATCATTTTTTATAGGTACATACTGGATCTGTGAACATAAAATTTAGCAATTTATCAAAAACTCTTGACATCATCTATTTTCCATGGAAGTAATTGCTCACAAAGCAAACAACCTTGATCTATATCTTAAGTCTCTCATCCAGGATGCATAAATCTACATTTTGCAGATAATTAATCTATGCATATAAACGAATGATATATGGTATGATATATCGAAAGTAACTGATTAGAAGATGAAACAGAGTGCTGGTATATGCATAAGAGCAGCAAAAGCTCAACTATTTCTTGATAGGATAGGAATAAATTGTTGTTTTTCCACATTATTACTATGTTATGCTAGCCTCTAATATCAGTAAATTCTACGATGTGATAGGAACGGTATAATGATGACAAACTCATAATTCATAGAATGAAATTATTTGGACCACATGGGGACATAGAGGACAAGAAGCATTCTCAGAAGATCATAGTGGATAGATACGATTTGTTAACCCGGCGTTCACAAGGATTACGCCAGAGGATTCCCGCCGGCTACAAAGAAGTGTACAAGTTGGTTTCTTTCTTTCTTTTTTCACCGAGACTTGGGCAAATTGAATGTCTAGGTAGGGTCTAAAATTTCATCTTATCTTTGAAGGAATTTTGTATCTTGGAAGGGATTGCCAAATCCTTTCTTAGTTTGGGCCTAAAATTGGACCAATGGATTCCTTTATTCAAGGGGGTAGTCTGTCATTATGTCTTTATATTTACTTTTGTCCCATTAATTTAACACGTCTTTTCTCTCTTCGCCTCTCTTCAACGCTAAAGGGGAAAGTAGAATGCTTTTTTTCTTAAAGCTACTTTTTTTGTAGGGCATCCCCCCTAATATGTTATGTTCTATTGCCAGTCAAGCTGAATTTGTATAAATACATTTAGGATTTGTTTCTAATGGAGGAATGTGCATTTGCAATGTTAAGAGGCACAAACATCATTTCAAGTTATTATTTTTCATTTATTGTAAATGGTTAGAAATTGCTACCTCAAGTGATGGAATCCTTGCGATTATCACTACAACTACATTGCCAACATAGGTTAAAAATCTCAACTACTAGTAAACTTCTTTCCAAGAGGGAACCTTAGCGACTCTAATCATACAACTTAAGGTGCATTCCTAAACTAACCATAAACTTATTCCTGTGGAGGGAACTTTTAGCTTAACTGATCATACAACCTTGAAGCACTATGTTTAACTCCCACATGATCCAAATGGTTTCAATAGTTGTAAATGGACATCCAACTTAGACAAAAACTTAAAAGGAGGATCATTGACAACCATGCATATGTTCCTAAATCCTACATCTTATTCATATAATTTTACAATAGCATTGTAGTTCGCTTGAAAACCTTTCACCATAACTATATTTTGTGGTGTTTTTATTCTAGATAGTACAAATACTAGCAAATTATGATAGAAGTTTACAAAGATATGAGGATTTGCCAATTTTTGATCATCTAGAATAAAACACCACAAAACATATGATGATGAAGTTAATGAAGATGTTACATCACCGCTTGATTGCTTGTCATCTACGAGCATCCAAAGAAGATGCATCCGCATTGAGGGATGGTGGTTCACAAAAGAGGCCATTACGGGTAAAATTGCCGGAGGTTAGGCATAACCGTCGAAGTTGTTGTACGGATGAGACATCACATGGAATATTTTCAAAAGGATATATTGGTTCAAAATGTATGTTCTGGTAATCAATTATCGTAAAAGGGCATCTTCTATCAAAGTTACCTGTTAATGTGCCTATTTTTATAAGCAGGGGCATTTTAGTAAATTCTAATGTAGTTGAGGGATATTTGGGTAACTTTGGAAAAAATTAGTGGGCATCTAGGTAAATACTCTATAATACAATGGTATGTTGTTCACCATAGGCATTTATGAAAATAGTTGAAATACAAAGTTTATTATGATAAAATACGCAAAATATAGGGGATTTAGATAATTTTCCCTTATTCTATTCTAAAACATAAATTAGAATTATGTTTACTGGACGTGCAAAATCTCAAATGAGTACATTGTCAACATATCGTGCAACAAGAATTCTCTATTCTAAAATTTAGTCATTTACCTCTATGTGGACGTCTAACCTACTCAAATGATGTTCCTTTATGCTTTCACATCTACCTGAAGTTTGTCTTGTCTACAAATTCTTTTTTACTCTTCAAAACAGAAAAGATAGAAAGGGATAACAATGTTAATGACACAACTGCCTACATATAACAAATTTTAGTGTAAACAAAAGCATTGTCCTCCACAATTGAATCCCAAGGGATTTGGCTTTTGACATTTTATTTCTTGTTAGAATTAATCGCAATTGTTGGAGCTTTGCATGTGGCAGCTGATTGTAGCAATGGTCAAACAGCCCGGAAGGAGGAATTTTACATGAACCATGTTTATAAAAATTGCAGCATGTGCTATAATTATTTATTATGTGTTATTTAAGAGAATGGTAGCTTGATGCATACATGAATATTTAATTGAGTAAAATAGACTCCAATGTGCTTTGTGCATATTCAATGTTTGCACATATTGCATGTTCAACCACCTCATTAAGGAAAAGGCAAGGAATAATGTCATACAAAGTAGGTCTTTTAAGTTGAGTACAAAATTGATGATTGGCACGAAATATACAGTAATATATTTTGTACATTAAATTGGAACATTATGTGTGCTTGTAGTTTTCCTCATATTCATGTTGAATACTACTTCCATATGGCAAACATATTTTGTACATTAAATTGGAACATTATGTGTGCTTGTAGTTTTCCTCATATTCATGTTGAATACTACTTCCATATGGCAAACTGAAAACATTCTAGCATTGGTGATTGTAATGGACATTGCTTTACGATATTTGGTGCTCGATCATATGATTCCTTAACACATTGGTTCTCGTGTTTCTGTGCCGAGATTGAATCTCAATAGTTCATCGTGAGTGTTGTTACGTACCAATAACACTTCACCGCCCCCTTTTTTGTTCGTTCTGCATAACATCCTAGAGTATTACAAAGAATGCTTATAACATCCTAGAGTATTACGGTGATAGGATCGATGATACATGATAAGCCCCTTCCAGCCCACTGCCCTCGCTTTCGGGCCATAGCCTGTTAAACAGAACAAGCCTGCTTCGACCCACCACAGTTCGCCGCCGACCTTCCGAAATCCGGACCTTCTTTCCCAACCGCCTTTCCGAACCCTTCAAAAACCTTCCAAAACGGCTCCATTCCCAAGATCCCTTCCAAAACGGCCATTCCAAAGAAGCTCAAAACCCTTCAAAGCGGCATTCCGCATCCTCCGCGTTCGGCCTTTGGCGGAAGAACCCTCGCTTAGCGCAAACCTCGAACCAATGTTAAGGGCGTGCGCCACCGCCCTAAAGGCGTTATTGCAAAAATTTTTGAGCCATCAATTTTGGGCGTGAGGCGTGCGCGCACACCCTCGCCATTTTGATGGCCCCTCAATTTTTTTTCCAATAACGCCCTCGGGCAGGGCGTTATCTACTCCTTCTATATGTGATGGACTTGAAGACATATGGGGTAATTTGCATTGCTGCAGCACTTATGTAGGGTATATTAGTTCGAAGCAAGTGGCCATATTCGATGGTTTAAATTCATTGAACATGTTCTTGTTACATGTTTCCATGGCAATGATTTTGGCACCGATGGAGGACCAAGATAACGTTTTGGCCTAAACATATGTGGGCCTTTGAAAATATAGGTGAAGATGTCGCCAGGCTACATTACACGGTTTCTTTTTCAATTCTACTGTCACATTTTGACCATAGAAAGTGGGCATTGTGCGAACCCTAATTTGATGGCAAGCTCGGCTATGGCGGTGACCACTTTTGGCACGGCTCCAATTTTCCACGAGGGAGCACTACACCTTGCTTTCATGCTACTACTTTATCTGCACCACCGATTTCGCAAGTCCATGTGTAAGCCTATACAAGACAAGTGCCTTCTCTTTTTCCTTATTCTTCTTCTTTGTTTTTTTCTTCTCCGTTGTCCTTTTCATTCATTTTCTTGCAGCTTAAAATTTCCAAGTAGGTCCATCTTGTATAATCTTCAAAACATATGGTTTGCACTACTATGATATAGCTTTGAGCGATCTTTTGGAGTAAATCAGATTGAATCTACAAGAGCAGATTTGGCTTATAGAATCGCCAAACAAATCTTGCAAAAGGATTTTTAATAACAGGGTTGTATATACAGAGTTCGCACATGGCCGTTTCTAGGCCACGCCGATTACAAAGCCTACCCAATCTTGCGATCATTTTTGTGTTTATACTGTTTACACTATGGATGGGATGGTTTCATTTCGACCAATTTGTACGAGCCAGCTCATTATTTCGTGCCTCAGCAGTGAGGGATGCAGAGAGAAATTCTACAATTCAAATAGCGTTAAGTAGATTGACTGCTTTGACAGATGCTATAGAAGCGAGCGAGAAAATTGCAGACTTGGGAACAGATGGGCTCGTATTTGAAGCAGAAAGTTGAGAGCTTAGAAGCCTCCACGACAATTCTTACTCAACACTTGTCTGAAAGTGTATCATTTTTACCATTAAAGGATGTAAATTTATATGGCAAGGGCTTGGACGGAGAACATGGCTTCATGTCTGTGATAAAAGGAAGAGGAAATATTCAAGGGCCACCGGAGTTCTTCAAATTTCCTTCAAATATATCTGGTGACAGAATTCTTTGCTTCCAAGGGAATGATACAAGTGATGGGGCTAGGAATAGGTATGCATATGCATACAAAAATGCACTGCCAAATGGGCATGTTTGGCTTCCGGGAACAACACTAATATCTGACTCCTATTTTGACTTCACAAATCCATGGCATTCTATGTACAATCTTATACAGTTTGTGCAGTGGAAGATTGATAATCAGTGTGCAGATGTAGCCAGGTTGATTGTCTATCACTGGGGTGAATTGAGGCCTAAATTGGGGTACTGGATATCTAATGTGTTTCAATCTACTGGATTGCCTACTATTCCTGAGAGGTTGAGTTATGATAAAAAGCCAGTATGTTTTGAGCATGCTGTTGTGAGCAGAATTGGCATTGGAGGTGTTCCTGGTGATGATCTTGCAAAACTTTATGGCCAGGTTCGTTGCATGGCTAGAAGGAGATGCAATCTTCCAGCACCTAATACAGGACATGATTTTCATGTTACACTCTTAGTGCGCACGGGTGCCCGAGGATTTACTAATGTTTCAGATTGGATACAAGTGATCAAATCTGAATGCCAAAAAGTAGAGGGTTGCCAATGGTCTGCTGTTGAAGTCTCCACTTTGGACTTCTGTCAACAGGTTGCTATTTTACATCTCTTAACTTGTTAGACTCCTTTTTGTGTATGTTTGATTGAATATTTGCTATGCAATACAGCTCTGACAGTAGGAAATTTTCTTAATGCAGGTTGAAGTCATGGGTAGAACCACAGTCTTAATATCTGCTCATGGTGCCCAGTTAGCAAACATGATTTTCATGAATCCTGGCAGTAGAGTCCTTGAGGTTTTTCCAAGGGGTTGGTTAGAACTAGCAGGCCAGGGGCAATACATCTATAGAGTGCTTTCTCTTTGGAATGCTCTTAAACATGAAGGATATTGGAGAGACACCAACACCCCTGATTGCCCTACACCCAATGACCCAACGACATGTTTTAGTTTCTATAAAGATCAGTCCATTGGCATCAATGCTACTTTTTATGGGTGACTGGCTGGTTAGGCAGTGCTCCAAGATGTTGTGCATACCCAACATCTTGGAGATGAAAAACTTTTAAGAACTAATGCAGAAGCCAGTTGTAAATGCTAGTAGAGTATATAATCCCTCCAACACTCGATTAAATCCTCCCAACTTAATGAACGTTTGTTTTGACTCTCCCACCTAATGAACGTTTGGGTTTTGAAGCCGAGCTCGTGGACAACTGTTGTGCTTCCATTAAAGTATGATATACTTTGTACATGTTAAAAGTACTTTTATATACCTACAAGTGAAATGTCAACGAGAATTAGCATTTGGTCTTTGTTTCCGTAAAGGAATTTGAGCAACTTTGTGGAATACTGATAGTTTGCATTGTGGCAAGCCATTGCATGTGAATCCTCTGGCATTGTGGCAAGCCATTGCATGTGAATCCCAAGAATCAATAAACGTGTACGCAATATAAAGTGGTAAATTGCCATTGTTACTTGTTAAAGATGTTGAAGATTTAGCATTGATCTAAGAGATGTGCATGTTAGGGTCTACTACCTTAAATTTTGTAGGCTTAAGACGAACATATCCATCATAATATACAAGACGGGAATGAGATGATGCCGCCACCGCATTAGTCACATTTCAGAGGTAAATAAAAGAATTTAAATCACAACTAGTAAACGTGTGCCCGGCGTTGCCGGGCTAATGTTCTGGCATGTGTTTTTACTCGGTCTTTAATGTCCGTCCATATGCATGTTAATGTTCTTTACTCGCCTTACAGATTCCCGGTATTGCCGCGCATATGTAGGGCGTGTGTTTATATCGGCCTCTTATTTCTGCCATAGATGGTCCTCTCTCTGATCCATATGCGTTGACGGGCGTTAGTCGAGTGTTGTCTAGCTAAATGTGCGAGGGTTATAAAGGCGATTGATAATTTGTTCAGATAGTTTCCAATGTTCTAGCAAAGCTCACTTGTTATTTATGTGTGCATGGCAAAGCCTCATTTATGCCTGGCAAAGCATCACTCGTTATGTCTGGGCCTATCGGCATGGGTGTGTATTTAAAATCCAACATTCCATATTGGGCAAATGACGTAAAAATAAGAATAGAGTTTGTTCACGTTGGATCAGCAAGTAGATTTTTAGTGAAGGCTTTACCATTAGCATCATTATTATTTTCTAGAAAATTGTTTTTGCCTCCCAAAGAAGCACCATAATATACTTACGAATGTACCAAAATGGCACCAACACATGTATGGCACTTCAACGCAGAATACTTGTTGCACCAAAACAGAATCTTAAATGAAAAGTTGTCCTTGTTAAACCAAAGCAGAATCTTAAATGAAAAGGAGTTGTCCTGGTCAAAATTATATTGCCAGAAACAATAAACAATGGCAACATTGAAAGAAGTCAAAGGGCAGTAAAAAAACACATATTATTTTCAAACATGGTTCAAAAGCAAGACTTCAAGGCCATGCCAACAAAGGGAAAATTACAACCTGTTGCAATGATATTTGCCTTTTAGATATTTACCTTAGAAAAGGTGGAAATCTCTGTTCTGATGCAAAAGAAAGGCAGGCAGCAGCAAGATCAGTATATTTTCATAATCATTATCCAGTCAAAGCAATAATTCAATAATCAATATATCATTATATTTTTATAATCATCATCTAGTGATAGGAATAAGGCATTCTAAAAGGCACCTGCATATTAAAATTTGAGTTAACTAACTCAAACAGTCTATTTGGTTCTTTTATTCACAGATTTTCTCAGAGATAGTAAGGATTTTCTCAGAGATAGTAAGCAGGAGAGGCATTACACAGATGGTAAGCCAGAGATTTCATAGCATTACACAAAGAAATTGAAATCGTACGTGAAAAATTAGCGACCATAACATTAAAAGCTAAAGGAAGAAGGAAAAAGCAGATTTTGCAAGAGAAGTCTATAGATCGAACCAGAGATAAACAAAGAACCTGTTATTACAGAAGAAAAAACAGTGGCCATAATATTAAAAGCTAGAAAGCAAGCAGGGAAAAGCAGATTTACAGGGAAAGAGCTATAGGTCAACGCAGGGAATACAAAAAAAAACCTGTTTTTTTTTTGTAAGCAAAAAGGAATCAAATAAAACTAGTTATGGTGCCCGGCGTTGCCGGGCATAACTACAATCTTGTTGTAGAATTATATGAATAAGATGTAGGGTATAGGAACATATGTAGGGTTGTCAATGATGCTCCTTTTAAGTTACTGTCCATGTTGGATGTCAAAAGTATTGAAAGGTCAAATAATTGCAACTATTGAAATTGAACCATTCTATTTTCTTCATGGCATTTGGATGTAGCAACATAGTTAAAGATCCAATAGTTCCCTTCATTGTTAAATGATAATTACATCTACAACATACTATAAAAGTGGTGTGCATACTTTTTACAACAGTTGTAGTGAACCCATTGCGAGTTGTTTGGGATGTAAAGTAGTTTATATATGGGTTATTATTATTTGGCATGTAAAGTGAAGAGTGCTTCAAAGAAATGGGGAACGGATTGCCATTCTTTACTAATCATATGATATAGACAAAGTGAAATGTTTAATCCAAGAGCACTTTAAAATATTGTAATGTTGTAAATATTGTTCCTAGTTGTATATCTCTAACATATAATTATAATGGGGCAGTTTCTGGAATGTTCGATAAATAGAAATTGAGCTTAAATTTTTTAATGGTTTGTCCGAGGGGAAGCTACTAGAAGATTGTAGAGAAGATTGTAGGAGGATGAGTAGCCGCTTCTAGAAGTCGCAGCGGTCCGTGATTTTCCGAAGGTAACCTAATGTCCGGAAGGTAACCTAATGTCCGGGCGGCTTCCGAATGATCTAGAGACGCCTTTTGTTTTGGTATAAAAATGAGGAGCACGGTCGGTTTGTACCGAAGCCGCAATGAACAACGCTGGCGACCTACCCGTTTGGTTGATTATTTGAGAAGAATAAGTAGTTTCGTGAAGCCAAGCAAAAAAACCCAGTATGTCCTTCTAGAGACGGCAAGGCTTAGGTTATTAGGACGAAGCGCTTTGGACCAAATTAACGAACCCATCCTAAGAAAGTTGACACGGAATCATACAAACACCGCTTAGTTTGACAAGCGTGGGGTGAAAATCAGTGGATTAATGGTCTTCGGCGATGAGCTCACCATCGCTTTTTTGGAACGGAGCTAAGGCTTCCTTCCGGCTATGGCTTGAATTTTGTGGCTACAATAAATATAGTAATTGTCGCATATAGGCCAAGGACCGTAACAAAAGGCTCGGAAAAAAAAGCAAAGTCTTAAGGCTTCTTTGTATAGGAAAATTCCCAAAGCCGATTTGTATGGGCATTCATATGTCTTTGTTCTTTGGGCTATTGTTCGCCATAAAATTTGTTGAATCCGGGCCAATATTTCTTGAACCGATGACTCTACCAAGATTCCACAAATTTAGATTCCCAAGGGCTAAATTTATCAAATTCAAACTTTCCACTCGGTCAAGATTTCCCAAATTAAATTGTCCAGGATTGATATTTCTCTAATTAGATTGCTCAATAGCAGGATTTACGAGCGGTTTTGCAAGTAGTTGATGTTGTTATTTATCAAGAAAAGAAATGCAAGTCTATGAAAGGGAAGAAATAGAAAGTCTGCGAAACCTGCGCTTTTTCTTACGGTAATCCCATTTAGAGCCCAGATTCATGACTTTCGGGCCAAATGAGTTGGAATTACAGAACAAATTATCACACACGTTTCAATCAAAGCCTCTTTTAAGCTCGGTCTTAGAGAAGCAAAACAACCTGTTCTCTTGAGTATTCAATTGGTTGTTTTCAAAATTGAATGAGGCAAACGTTTTAATGTCAAACTCGATATTCAAGGGCCTAGATTAAAAGTAAATACGGTTCTAATAATCTCTTCTATATGTCTTTATTATTCCTCCACCCGGGGTTACAAAGGACGAACTGAACCATGGACAATGATCGGATAGCTTCTTCTTCAGGAAGACTTTTCGGTTGGAAATGTCTGCGGATTCTAGGGACAAATCTAGCTTCTTCATGACAAATTTTATCACCACTCATTCTTTGATTGCATTAATTCAAACATTTCACATATTTCGCTACATGGTAGCAAATGTGCCCTCTTAGCACATGCCAAGCATCCAAACTTAGACTTCAATATGATTTTCAAACCGGCACTATGACCAGAAACATCATTGCTCATTGTCCTGTAAAGATAAATTCTTTTTTCATGCCAAATGTTGACATGAGCAAGCAAGTCATTTGTATAATCCTAGAAGATAAGGTTCTTTCGTTGTGCAATGAGTGGAGCTTCAATGCAGCTAGACTAGACACCAATGCCATCCAATCGCTTTCCTTCCCTTTTATTTTGAAAGCTTGCCTTTATTCATGTTTTTTGTTATTAGCCTTGCGATATTTTGTTTTATGCTTATCCATGATTCTAGCTTTACAATTTTAGGCCTTGAACCTTATGTTGTTATCTTTGAGCTTATATTTTCATTGAAGTAGCTCGCAAATGTCGCCTATGTGTCTAGTTTGGACTAAGGTAGAGGCAACATTTACCACAATCGATATCCTCTAATTTATTTGCCCTTAGGGAGTCGTTATGTATTTGTGAGACCTGAGATATTGTCAATCGAGCTATAATGCTAGGAAGCTGAAGATGGGATTTAAAAAAAAAAGGGATATTTTGATATAGTTAAAAGTCGCACCTTCATTTTGGACATAGAATGAAAGATGGGATTTAAAAAAAAAAGGGATATTTTGATATAGTTAAAAGTCGCACCTTTCATTTGGACATAGAATGAAACTATGTCAGTGTGGTCGTGTTGGATGTATATTGTGCCCATGGCAATAAATAAGAATGCATATAGCTTTTTCTTTAATACATATCGCTCTTGCTAAATTATGTGCTCTAATGTTTGTTCTTTGAGCAAATATTTGGTCATTTTGATGAGATGTCCACGATTCGCACCATGGATCCAGCAACGTACCAGAGAGAGATCCAAAACCAAATGGACCCCTCAGAATATTCCATGTAGTGGTTGTACAAACTAACTACATGAATAAGCAAAGACAAAAGATTGTTATTCAAGCAATCAATCCCGTTGATTGGTCAACTGAATGTAATACTTTGCTAGACAAAATAGCCAGCTTAAAATCGTCCTAGATTCACTCAACAGTGTATACATTTTTTCTCTTATAACTATAATAAACGCTTTATTACTTTGCTTCCATTCATATACTTAGACAATGCCTAAACATAATGAAACATGCGCGGCGGCCTCGAAAGAAAGAGTGGCATATAACAAGAATATGTTGAGAACTTATTTGGACCTCAAATTTCAAAGTAATATATTGGAATTTGATTAACCATATGCAAGCTCTAGAAATGAATAAGAATGCATTATATATGTTGATGTCACAATGTAACTTGATTTGATGTTAACTTAGGGTATTAGTGTGCTGTATTTTAGAGTGTGTTGTATATGCAGATGTGACCCTTAAGAGGGCTTGCCCGTAAGAGGGCAACCCCTCGCTCATGCTATGGAATGTTGCCATGGAGCTTTGCCATAAAACAATTGCACATTAAGCATAGAACTTTGAGAAATAAAGGTTCCATAAAACCTTTACATAAAAATTTTTCGCACAAAGAGACAACACACAAACACTCTGCCGACCCATATGTTGCAGTCGGGCCTTTGAAACATGATTAAAAAAAAGGAACTCTAACAAATACTCCATAACAGATTATGTGTATTATTTCGTTTGCGTTTTCGAGCTTATCAAACCCATAACTTCCACGTGTGGACATAGCTATGGTGTTTTCTTTTTGAGTTGCACGAAAGAAATTTGTTGCATTTGATTCTGTAATTTGCTAATCAAGTTATTTGTTATCAGACAAACATTGTGCAAGAATCCCAAAAAAAAAAACAAATGCACGCGGCGGCCTTGGCCGCCGCGATAAACTCCTTGTATATATAAGTGAGTTTCAAATTTCTATTTTCTGTTTTT
This sequence comes from Isoetes taiwanensis, assembly GCA_021234155.1. Lineage (NCBI taxonomy): Eukaryota > Viridiplantae > Streptophyta > Lycopodiopsida > Isoetales > Isoetaceae > Isoetes > Isoetes taiwanensis. Next base: position 59,436 of record JAJEKV010000864.1, on the reverse strand, counting down.
GTCGTGGGTATTTTTTCTGCGCCGCCATCCATTTTCGTATTATTGTGCCACGTTTTTGTTGGGAAGAATCCACTCCGTCCAGCGATGGTGAACTGTCGGTTCGGCAGTGGCTATGCCTTTTTTTTGCAGGATTAATCCCTGCCCTCCTCCACCATAGCCGAATCCGCTCCCCTTTCTCCCCCAAATTTTCCCCATGGGCCCTCTCTGGGTTTTTGCGGAGCTCTGAAAATCTCCCCTTCTCTGGCCGCTTCTGGTGTTTTTGGGTTTGCGAAGTGATATATAAAGGTTTGCTCTGCAACAGACCGTCGATGCTTATCGACACATTAGGTTTGGAGTTCTGATAGCCTGTCGTTTCGTGGCGGTCTATCTTTGTTTTGCCTATCTCTTATGAAAGAAATAAGGCGTGTGTGGTCATACTTGTGGTCGGACGTGTCTTTGCAACAGAGAGCTCTTTCCTGTGATGGTTTTAAGCAGCGGCAGGGCTTTTAAGGGGCAGAGTTTTTAAGAATGCTCTGAATTAGGGTTTGTAAGTATGCTCTGGACTAGAACAGAGGTTCTGGAAACTTCGCCTTTTTGCAACACGACTTGCTCTGCCTGCGAACTTTATGGCTGTTAGACAATCATTGCATTGTTATCAATTGACGCCTTGCCGTTGTTGCTCCACGAATTCGTTTTTCTTCCTCTGTTTCTAAGCATTTATACTTGCATGCAAAAGAGAAGTTTCTCCTCGATAACTCGTCACTATGCCTTCAGGTTCCTTTTTCCAGTTCACCTGACTAATTTTGGAGACAAAGCAGGTTCATGGCCGGCTAGATACGCGTACAGGAGCAGCCGTTGGTACTGCTCAGTTGAATTTTCCCAGAGGTATATGGGTTTCAGTTTGGGTATTATAGGTTAAAGCTACAGGCTGTTCCCTCAAGACAATTTTCTGGGTTTCGCTCTTGATATGCCTGTGCTTATAAACAGCCTGAAACAGATATGATCCAGGGATTTCTCGCCGGGGATTCCTTGATTGTGAAAAGTGGGGATTAACTTGCCATGCATTTGCCCGGGCAGATTCTGGAATTGCAAATCTTCAGAGGCTACTTTCGGCTAAAATTGGGTGCAGCCTTCTGCTCTGCTCTTTCGTTTTTTCCCTTGCTAGATTTCCAATTTTTCATTCTAGACCTGTCGATTGGGCAGTAAGTTTGTGACAGGCATGACTCTTCCAGCAGGCTGCATTTCTGAGCAAGGCTACCATTACGTTTAGAATGGTAAATGTTGTAAAGGGATACGAAACACAGTTTAGCCTTAAATCTGATTGTAGGGATACGAAACACAGTTTATAGCCTTAAGTCTGATTGTGGGGCTGGAAATTCGGTTTTGGGTGCAGAGTTGTCTTTCAAAAGACAATTCTAAACTCAGCTGATGGCGACATTTACAGACCAGGCTATCTAATATTGACCTTCCAAATAAGGTAAGGTTTCAATAGGACACTTTAGGGTGTCTTTTCACCGGTTCATGGTGGAGTCTCAGACCTGCCCTGCTCACTACAGAAGATACCATTGCCTCTTTAGAAATCCAACAACTCTATTATTTGTTCATGAACTTGGCCAAAAAATGAAAGAGCGTTAATGAAGAAAGAAGTATCTAACTGTCCGAAAGCCCCAAGGCAAGCAGAGAACTTCACTTTTGCCTGCTAGTGAAGAGCCACAACAGAGAGATGATCCAACGGAGGGGGTTCACTGAAAAGAAGGAAATCTGCAGATATTAAGGGAGTCATGTTACCAACTTCCAAGAGCATAAAACAATCAGAGACTCGAAAGCACAAGCAGCCCAACGGAGAAGAAAATTAATAGAGCCAAGTGCTGACATCAGATCTTATTTTTACATCAGCCAAGATGGCAATAAATTAAAATTCGTGTGTAATGCTTTATAACAATAGTGCATGTTAAGCCACTAGGAGGCTTGCAGGTTTATAATGCTGTCTAATAATAAGAGCAATTAGAATCCTTCTACTTCCCTCTTTGTTTTTATCTTCTTTATTATTAAAGAGCACATTGTTAATAATAAGAGCAATTAGAATTTGAAGACAAATCCATGTGGAGCCCATTTGTGTAATATCCAAGTCCAAGAGGCTTGCAATGTCAATGAGATCTCTTCAAATGCAATATATCCCTAAGATGTACAATGGACATGCTAATCTTGTGAATGAATGGGCTGCACAGAGCCTTGGCTAGCTGTAAAAGGAATTGTCAAAGCACAACAATTTTCTTACTATATTCGCTTAAATATTTCGATTCATCTCAAGTGCATGGTGCATATAAAATCTCTTAAAGGATATTTCTCAATGGTTGTGTCTTAATGCCTGGTGTACATTTTATAATGCAACTTAATATTCATCACAGTGACAAAGCTTTCAATCCCATTTTTATTAGTGTTAATTTAATTACTTGGCTTCGAAAGCTTTTAAAGCCGTTTTCCTTGTGGTGCATACATAGCCTTATTAAACTTTTCCAAATTGACATCAGATCCCTTCTATTTATCCAATGATCTATGCAATTTTTTTTTATCTATCTCTAAGAGCAAAACCTTTTCGATTCATATCAAATGAAAACAGTAGAACTATCTCCATCTCTATGGTTTATAACTTTTGGGTACCCACAAACCACTCCATGTGCAAATTTAGTTTAGAAATTTTTCAAATGTTAAGACATTAGTAATAATTTACTACTGGGTAGTTTTGGAGCCAAAGAAATGTTCGCGGCGGCCTTGGCCGCCGCGATAAATTTCTTGTAGGTATAGGTATCATGTGAGAGTTAAAATATAATGCACCTCTAAGGTTCCCTCTTGGAAAGAAGTTTACTATTAGTTGAGGATTTTAACCAATGTTGGCAAGGGATTCCATCACCTGAGGTAGCAATTTCTACCTAAAAAATAATAGCTTGAAATTCTTCCATTAGAAATGTAAATGTTGCAAATGCATATTCTTTCATTCCGTTCATAATTTCTCCTCTATTAAGAAAACATCAAGGCTACTTATATTCAATGCTCAATGTAGCTCCATATCCCTTCTTTTTTAAATGTATATGTGCTGGAATTGCTATTCCCTGCAAACTGCATCATGATAAACACATGAGACAACATAATGCCAGGATGGTGTGGAACTTGGTATCCATTCTTTGAAGTAGTTGCCTTGAATCTCTGGTTTGCCATCTAAGAGATTGTCAGATTCTCCTTCTAAGTTGAAGGATGCCACCTCTATGTCATGGGTAATTTGGAAGATCACTCTGGCCAGCTTGTTTGGAACTAACTGGCCAGACTCATCTTCCAAAGCACACGTGGTTGTGTCTGAGATTTCTTTTGAAGAGTGTATAAATTGTGCTTTACCTCATATGTAAGAATAACAATTGAGAGTATAACTCTACTTTTTCCTAGTCATAGAATTGCACAATCAATCACCAAAATGCAGTTTGAGTTACAATGCACTGCACAGTGGCTTTTACCGAATCTGAAGGTCTTTATTCAGGTTCAAGAATAGGATCTTGTTTGCAGCAATGGTTTATCATTTCTCAACATAATCTAACGTATGTAACTTCAACAATCTATAGTGATATGCATTTGCACCCACTCCAAAAAGCCATTGCAAAAACCTATGGATACACTTCCAAAATAGGTTTGTGATATGTACGTAGTACTATAAAAAGACTAACTTAACTCCAGCAAGTAGAAAAATATCATTTCCATATGATGGCTTAACTTCACTAAATTTCGACAGCATCCTGCAATTGGCAAAGCATGTCTAAGGTTTCAATGACTGATAAAAAAAGATGTTTCGAGTATAATGCCGCTGTATTCTCCGAAGTTTGAGTGTGGATTTTAGCAAGTGTTGGGAATGGATTGCCTATAAATCAATGCATGATTTCAATTTGAATGCTTTCAACTTTGAGATCTTCTATACCACTACAATCTACAGCAAACTTCGTAGTAAATAGTAATAGAGAGATAAAGTTCATACATGCCTTAAATATTAATGCATAATTTCACTTCAACTAATATGTTCTGGTGCAATAAGAAATAACATGATTTTGTACTAAGCTATGAGCTAGAATAGAAGCTTTGACTATCTATAGCTTACAATGCCCCTTCCCAGCCAATGTATATGAGACAGAACAAAAGGTTTGGGTGTGAGAAGTACAAACTTTGCAACTTACACATTCGACATATATAAGCATTTAGAACACATGCATTATTTAGAATGTAAAGAACTTAGTAGACACTGAAGTGCAATTGTTATTCAAATATTGATATGCAAGCCTGGCAACTTTTGATTAGGCCATATTCTGTTAAATGTACGCCGAACACATGAAATATGAGCCCAACTTTGTTTTATATCAATTTATATTCAACATGTATTCTCAACTTTGCTCTCTTTATATCGACCATTGAAATAATAAGAATTCAAAGGTACAAATAAGGAACTGCACCTTAGTTCATGGCCAGGTAAAAGCGCCCTAGAACTGTTAAAGAGCCAAATGTTTCTTGGAAAAATGTACTAACGCTCCTCAAACTATAAGAACAGAAATAATCTTCCCTGGCAAGAAACATGGTTTTCTTCCTTTATGAAATGGACTCAGCATAGTGCCTGTTACACAAAATGAGTAAAAAATTCAACAATAGGCTCCTGCTTTATATGTAAATTACTCTATAAATCTGTTGCACAGTGGAAAGAAAGGTCTATGTTCTGGCTGATCGAATGGTTAAAGAGAATGGCCTATCGGGTTATGGGTTATCGGGTTATCGGGTTATCAGGTTATGGGTTATCGGGTTATCGGGTTATGGTTTGAGAAATGCGTCGTGGGTTCAAACTGATCCAAAAACCATAAACATGGGACATCCATCTGTAAATAAATAAAAGCAGCAAAGGCATGAAGCGTAAGAAGATATTATTACCTATTACAACTTAAGGCAAGCATGTATGTATACTTTCATAACAGAAGGACAATCAAAGATTTAGCATGGCGTGCTCTAGAAATGGGCTGGAAGCGTAAGAAGGCCTAAAAATTCAAATTTACACATACTATGGTGGAGGCCGTAGCAACATAGAGTCATATCATGCGTTGGATATAGAAGAACGATGAATAATTCAGACATTGAATGTTGGATATCTTGTCATAGCCATAAACGATCATTATAAGGCTGGATCATGGCATCTGTAAAATTCCGTGCTCAATTATTGCACTAATATTATTACACTGCAAGTTATGAAGGTGCATTATGAAGAAGAAACCTGAGAAGATTTCAGTTGGTCTAGCTGTGATTCAAGATATGGAAACCCTCAATGGACACAGTTGCACAATACATAACCAGCTGGCAAAACCTTCTTCCATATCCTATTTACTGCATAAAAACAACACAACATTAGAAATAATCACTTGTATTAAATATATGAAGAGAGGAAACGCTGCTGGTAAGATAGGAACGATTAAGTGAGGTATTCCAACAATAATGGACATTTTTTGAGATCATATATTATGTTATTTACGCTGGGCCATCGAACCCATTGGCCATACATATATCCTTTTGCATAATAACATTTTCCACAGCTTAGCAGAGCATAAACATAGCTTTAGAAATCAAACTTTTAACCATAAACTTACCTTTTGAAGAAAACGCAATTGTTATAGCACTGCGTACAACAGATTGCATAGGTCATATTTCCATGTAGTCACTTCAAATGCATCTTAGAAAAAGCATTCGATTTGGTTCAATGGGGGTTTAAATTTCACAATTGTGCCAAGGGTTTGAATATCACAACTATGCCTCTGTTGAGTACATAAGCATGGCAGGTGGCTTCTCCTAACATAAGCTGCCGCAACCACTTGGCGTTGGCATTTTTGCTAATATACAAAACAGAAGAATCAAATAGGTGCGTCATGGCATTTTTGATAACAAAGATTTATACTTCAGATTCAATTAGACGCGCAGAGTCATGTGATGGGTATGACCATACTGTTGTTTTAACAGTCCTACTTTATTATTTGCATATGAGGCTACACAGACACTAATATTCTCTATTTGCAACATCCAGAGAATAGAATCGATGCCATAGAAACAAAAGTTAATCTAGTTATAGCTTGCAACTATAAAGACACCAAACTGATCCTCTACAATAGAAGTTTATCCATGTTACATTATTAGAAGATCCTGGCAAGCTGTATCATCCCAAATAAAGGAAAGGGCTTTAAAGATTCGTAAAAAAGCAAATTCAATCTTTGTGTTTGCGCCATTCTTGCGGCAGGTTTTACATCAAGGCATCTATTGAAATGGCTTTGGGGGCTTCCATAAGAAATGTGTTCCATTCTAGAACACATAGTGAAGCAAAGGATTATGCTCAAAAGTGCAATAGCCTAGCTCGTAGATTCATAGGCAGCATAGTTGGAAGAAAAAATGCAGCTACTGCAAGCACATGATGATAGCATGCAGCTATTGCAAGCGTATATATGGCCTAGACATGTCACACTTACATCCTATTAACACACGATTTCACATGCACAACAATCTAAAACTATTTGCATGGCAAAAGAGAGGCCCATTGAGTAATATGCTTAAGCAACAGTTAATCTCACAGCCAATATTTCATCTTTGTATTTGCGTCATCCTTGTTGCAGACTTTTACATTAAGGAATCTATTGATTTGGATTTGGGGGCTTTCATTAGAAATCGTAATTTCCAGTACCTTAGAACCTTCCAGAAATACATCTTTCAAATTTGAACAGTTCTAAAATATGCCATTAAATAACCAAACTAACCTCCTGAACAATGCTTTCCAGTAAGCAGGCCCCAGAACCTTCTAGAAATACAGTTAAAAAAACCCACATCTTAGGTAATTATCCACCTGCAAAATGAGAAGCCATGTCCGTGAGCAATACACTGTCCCAAACGAACACCTTACACTTATGTGACCATAACAGAATATGAAAGAACTTGAAGTACAATTTGCCTCCATACCTAGGAAATGAAAAGTATGATTAAAATAACATGTATGCATAAATGTGAAATTACTGGCATATGTCTCTTGGTTCCTAAAAGTCTGATAAATCTTGATACCCTAGACCTAAGGATGTACTTATCAGATTTTGCAATAGCCACTGTGGGAGTACAGAACTAACCATAGCTGGACAGCACCTCCAAAAGCAGCAAAAGATATCTGATTCCCAGAGCAGCAAGAGTCTCATAAAATAACTATAGAGCAGCAAGAGTTTCATAATTCAAGACTTGACAAAGACTGAAAGCATGCAGGCAAGTGGAAGATGAAGAAAACAATAAAGTTAGGAGCACTGCGGTTCCAAGCAATTTTGCAGTAGATAGAGAAAATTGTGGCAGCCTCCATTCGAAAAACAAAATACTACATGCACAAAACCAAGCTTTATATAGGATCTGGAGCATTCCAAATTCCTCAGGAAGAAGCAAAATTACCCGGTATACAACCATACCCCAAAACCATGTCACGACATGCATCATCTGATTGATACTCCAAAAGCGTCTTATTTACGTGAACAAACAAAAAGGAAAATTAAGTCAATCTATTATGCATTATACACCATGCCTAATAGTGCCAGAATCAACCCCGAGCAATCACGATGTTTGAAAACCTGGAAGCAGCCGCACCGTAGTATTCAGCAATTAGCTTGAAAGAAAAAAAGAGGTAGAATATGCCACAGAGATCAAACATCCAAGCCTCCTTCTGGCGCTTGATAATCCATCCCGAAGTGGACCTAGATGCCACATGTAAGCATGCACAGTATGCACGATTTTACCAAAAATGAGGTGGGCAAATCTCTTTGAAGATATCCTCATCTCCGTGGTGGAAATCGAAGAGCAAAAAATTATAGGAAAAAACTCCCACGATTTTTGGACATCGGTAAGTTTTTCGGCGTTCAGAAATCCCAAAATCATAGGAAATTAAGTTAAAAAAAAATTCCAAAAAGATTTTAAGCCAAACCGGAAAATCCCAAATTAACAAGATTGATTGATATAAGTTGCAGCTAAGTTACATTCTTGCCAAGCTTAATCTACAATCTTGATGTGTATTAAAGTTTTAAGACGGACAAACTAAAGGAATCAAAACAAAAAACAGTTTAATCACTTCACCTGAAATAATTTGTTGGAAATCTTGATTTTTTGCGTTCTTTCTTGTACAACATAGTCCTCTTTGAACCATACAAATCCTAGCACTCTGTGAAATGACATGTTATAGAGCTGTGTATATGGTGAACTCTTCATCTCACAAACAACAACGAACCTTCCGTTTGGATTATTATGCCTTTGGATTATAAACAAAGGCAGGAAAAATTTCCCAGCTTACATTTGTATGATGACAAATGAATTTGTTTTCACCTGTCGATTCTCTTTCTAGAAAGCTTCTCCAAAAGAGTTCATTATCCTCTTCAGCAAGTGTGTCTATAAACAGGCCATTGTTTTCCAATCTGGGACCTTCTTACTGCACGTTGTATCTACATTATCACGCCATAAGCTTTAAAGCAGATACAACAAAGAGATGGAGAAACAATACCTCCCACATTTTGAAGAACCAACACGTAGCACAAAACATCAAGGAATGCTCAGCTTGATTTATGAAACAACAAAAGTCCATGTACAAAAGATGGTTTATATACTGATTGAAGATAACACACCTTTTACCATGTATACCAAATGCTTTACCAAGCGAACCAAATAAAGGCCCCCAAAAATGAACTAATATATTAAACCACTAGTATATCATCTAAAAACCATGATAGATATAGTTTTTTTATGCATCAATCTTTTTGAAAGAAGAAAACCACATGCCTTAGTGGTTTGTCAAATTGATAGTGGTTCATGACATGGTTATCAATAGTGGTTATGAATACTACAGTGGCTTCTTCAAACTAATATGGTTTATGAGTTAGTTTCATGCATATAATAGTGGTTCATTAAATTTTATGATATCCAATTAAAACCATTATGAACCGTAACATGGTTTTGGAGGCTAGTTTATATCCAACATTTATCAATGAACGTGACATGTTTTTCTAACATAATAAGGGTTAAGGTGATTTGTTGCCTTTTCTTAAAAGTGCTAATTCGAATTTAGGGCTTAACCTAATATTAAAAAGGGCTAAAATACCAATTAATATTAACCAACCTAAAGTACTCCTAGCCCAAAATCGATTGGGCAAGGCAGAGTTTCCAAATTGGGACACTCAAATTGGGGGTTGTGCACCCCAATTTCCCAATCGATTTGGGGCAATTGGAGATGGAGGAGGAGATGCCGCCCAACCCCAGATCTTTTTGCTCCACATTTCGAAGGATGGATGGCGACCGGAGGGATAGTGGAGCTAGCTATGGTTTCCTTGTTAGTACATAGTTAGCCTAGTTGTGATTCTAGTAGGTTAGCCTCTCTGTTAGGCTTCTTTGTTGATCTATGGCGTAGCTGCACCTCTCGCGGGTGTGTTCTCTCTCTTTTTCTACGTGGTTTTACATTAGGCTAACCCTTGATTGATATAGTGAAAGTATTCTTATCTCTAGTTTCGTATGTGCTTTTAGGTTGATGGTTTAGTAGTTCTTTTGCCTAGTTAGCACTCCGGAGATGGGGATTATTTTGAGGATAGAGACCTCTCGAGGCCCACGTGATTGTAGTATGCTCCTAGATAGAGACCCGTATTATTCCCATTAGATGCGGCCAAGGTGACAAGATCCCAACGAGCCGGGGAACTATGGCATCATTGAAGCACCAGACAAAGGTCCGAGGTGATGAAGTGTGCGGTGGGGTCTCGCCTCGAGCATAAAGGCTCACGGGACTCCTTTAGTGAGCTAGGCCTAATAGCCCACAATCCACGAGGGGGCGGGCATAGGTCCTGACATTCCCCCGGTACAAGCAGGTGTGATCATCCCGCACTTTGAAGATAAAGTTAGGGGAGTAGGCCCGCGCCAGATGTAGGGGTCAGCCGATGCGCACGTGGTCCTCCTAGCTCACCCATGGAATCATCATCACACTACAGAAAGGGACACTTCTCGACCGCCTCACCCCGACCGGAGATGTAACCCTCGAGTAGTCCCGGCGGGTGATTCCTTGGGATTATGCCTCCTGAGGCTACAATGGCTTATAGCTTGATTCTCATCCGCAAAGTGTGCATGAGGGCGGATGGAGTGGACAACCCTAGCCACCGTTTCTATGTTGCCTCGTTACGCCGGGTTATACCTGCCGTACCACGACCTCTTGAGACCAGAGCCACCCATCCTCCACGTGAGTCCGGCCGGGGTAGAAACCCGGGGTTTGGGGTGTTTTCCTTAGGACTAGATGCATCTTCTTTGCCGCTAGTACTTGATGGATGTGCCACCCTTCGTGGTGGTTATTTATGTATGATTTATGTTGTATGCTAACATGTATTCACACTTCCGCGACTTAGGAGTCCCATTGAACCGAATGACACCGCCGTGTCCTTCACCCGGGCATCTTCCGATGGATGGTCCGAGTTAGACGGAGGGCCCCGCTCATAGTGAGCTGATTGCCATGGGAGGGGGAAGTCCCTGTATGTATACGTCCGGAGCACCGTATATGTTGAGGGAGCGTCACACCAAAAGAAGTGGTTTTCGATCCACACCATAGAAAGTGGCTTTCTAATTTTCCATGAGAATGTTAATGGCCATTGATTGGCACAATATTAGAATATGCAGCGATTGATGACTCAATCAACAAATTGCACAAAAAGAAACATTCACTTGGTGATTGGAATCAGAAGTCCTATGGCATCCGAAATCCGCCCTTGGTTCATGGCGAGACATCCGTCCGTAAATACATTACAATACATACAATGCTTTCTTAGAATGAGGATCCACGAATAACGGGTCGGGAGGCGTTCAAACCCCTAATCCGCTTACCACTATATGCCTCCCAAGTCCGCAATGCTTTCTTTGTATCCATCCGCTTTTGGATGTAGTTTTCAGAAAGTTGGGGATTGATTCTAGAGTTTATAAACTCCTGGGTTATTTTGTCTTTGAGTTGCTTTCGTTTTTCTGTTACCAAGTCTTAATTTTGGATGCATGTTATTTTTACAGGGAGTGATTGGAGTAGAGCGGTGGAATGGCAGTCTTCTACATTCCTTGTCATGGATCTACTTCTGCTATGTTAACCACAGCTAAGTGGTCTTCAAACATGTCAATTTTGACCTGGAAGAGGGAATCCAGCGTTAACACATACATTATGGAGCCTCAGTAGGCCTCTTTGCATTTCCAAAACCTTCAGTGGGCTTCCAAACTCAGGGAACAGTGGGTATCTGACACCAGGTATGTAATATTCATTTATACGTTTATATATTATCTTCAATGTTACAAGACGATTGGGACATCTCACATGATCTGCATCGCAAGGCAGACCCAACACTAGCAACAATAGACTTCTCGGTTGGAGGAAGAACCTACAACTTGACCAAGCTCTGATTAAGAAGCTTCATCTTTTTGGGTATGTTACATTCTTTATATTCTTTTTTTTTTTTTCTCTGCTTGTCTATTTCGAATCTTAAGGTTCTCAGTATTTGAAATTTTTATAGCAAGGGCATTTATGCTTAGTTGTAATGATCATGCATGGAAAGCTAGGTAATTGTTTGCAAGTTTTAGATTATGATGTTGCCTTATGTATATGCTGTTGTATTACAGGTTGTTTGAATCTACTATGCACTTTCGAAATTTAAATAATAAAATTTCATACTGTTGGATTACATAAAGTGGTACGCTGTTGAACAATTGGTGTATTTGTAACGATGGAATGGGGCGCAGTCTGGAGGCGGTACAAAGTGTCCACGGGGTCCGACCCAGGTAAGAACAACGGGGGACTGTGGCCCCCTGATTCGCCTTTGCGGTGGCGATCCTAGGGCTGGTCCACAACACCATCCCAAGACCTGTGGGTCCGTGCATATCGCCCCACCGATGGGGGGCCTCCAACAAATCGGCTTCAAAAATTGGGGCTTTTGCCCAGCATGAGGTAAACCATTTCCTTAGTTTATTAGATAAGAATCCAGGCCCATTTGCAGCCACCCCAGCTTCACATAGTATTAATCATTCCCCAAAGGGCAATGGAGTAGGTAAGGTATCAGCAGGGGAAGATCTGGCCTCTAAGGCAAGTGTGAGTGCCATCGGTGCTATCCGAAAACTGCAATCTGCAATGTTAGGGGCAGGGGTAAGAGATAGTGCAGGATGGCAGAAAAAATTCATACAACCTTGCAGATCTGTTTCACCAATGGAAGCTTCACAGATGGAAGAAGCATCCATGGAAGTGTCACATATGGAAGAAGCAGAAACAGAAGCAAACGAAAAAAAGAGCCGGAAGAAAATGAAAAACTAGCGGAGACGGCTAATAAATCAGAGGGTTTGGGAGGAAATGGAGTGAGTATCACAAAAGGGGATATCTCATGAAAGCATAGGGGCTAAAAAACTCGTCAAGACAAACCACCGATACTACAAAAACTCCAACTCAAGAAGGGTATAACAATATCGCGGAATATAGACTCAAATGAAAGGGCGTATTAAGGAGTAATGCAAGGCAGGCTTGGAAAACAACGACACCTATAGCAAGGGTTAAACAAACCTAGATTTTAGAGTGGATAAAGAATAAGGTACCAACAGAGAGCCAGGAGTTTGAGAGTAGATGCAGATGCAGACTTAAAATAGTAGAAGTGGTGTTTTGCTCAAGACCTCGGGTAAACTCCTAACAAAGGCCAACTTGAAGAAAATGGAACTCCAAAGTGCCGGAAATATGGAAGTAGACGAGGAGTCTAACTATCCAATAGCAGATAGATCATGGTATGCACGTAAAGTGGTGGAGAACCCGGTATCACGATCTCGTCATTGGTTTCTTTACGGAGGATTCCCTGACCTCCCAAAACCGGAATACTTGGCTCTCAAAGACACCAAGAAATTAGGCCTACCTCAACACGAATCGCTAAAGGCACTGGAAGTAACTTCTTTCTCATTCTTTTTGATAAGCTGACGTGGTGGTAGATAAGATGGTGTCCTGCCGATGGAGACTCATTCATGGGAGAGTACATTTTATATCAATATTACTCACCGGCTTCTCTCCCCCATCAAATCTCGCCATCAAAATTCCGTGTTGGTTAGAGATCGAACACTACCTCCGCACATGTTGGTACACAATTCTTAAAGATCATTGCTAACACAAAGAGGAGCATATATCTCACATTCCATTGCCAAAGGACTAAAGATTTGTGTAGCAATACCATAACGCCAAGCATACCTAAAGGGGTGGTAGTTAAGAGTGGCAAATGCTCTTTCAAGTTCCCCACAGAAATTGACCAATAGATGGAAATATCTGTAATGTTTCCCGACATAAAGATTGAAGGACTAGAAGAGAACCCCCAAGTCGGTCTCGAAAAAGTGGGACCCCTCAACAACAAGCTCCGACCGGCCTTAATGAGCCTCCCACATCTAATGGTGCACCGCTAGCCATCCCATCACTCAAGTAAGTATCACCCCATGCCCCTAGCCGGGAGGTGAGAATCACTGCTCAACATCGTGGGAAAGCTAGCTAATGAATCGACAATACAACCCGATAATCTCATAAGTTTACCAAAAGCGTACGATCACATGGGAAGTGGTAGGTTCCAAACAAAAAGGAGGACTAGGAACATTGCTCTGAGGAGCCGGAAACTCCGATCAAAACCTCTTCCCCGCATCTCCGAAGTACTCACATTGCTCTAGGAGCAAAAATCCTTTCTCTCGGTACATTCGGAAACAACAAACACGAGAGAAGGGAACGCTTTTACTTTAAGGAGGGATTGGGAGAGATATAATGGTATATGGGGAATTGATGAAATAGAGAGAGTTATTCCCCAAACGAAAATAAGTGGGCGGATCTAATGGAAGAGGAGGATATGGTGGATGAAGATCCCCTACTCTAAGAGGAAAAAAAAAACAAAAAGGTAACAAGCACAAGTCTAGAAGAAGAAGGGTTGGATAGCATGAAAAGGAAAAAGGGTCCTAAACATCTCTTTATGAATCATAAAATTCTCGGTTGGAATATTAGGGGAGTAAAATCCTCCTCGAATACAAGGAGAGTAGGTTAGCAAAAGCGCCATAAAGGGATCAACCCGGATGTGATATGCTTACAAGAACATAAGTGTAAAAGGAAGAAATACGGGAGCTGTTCAAAGTAATAGGCAATGAATGCGTGGGTATTCTTTGCGGAAAGGAAACTTCTAGTCGTGGGGACCCTCATCGCGTGGAAAAAGAAGTAAAAGTATGTGAGTCATGGTGTAGACAGATTTGGGAGATGGTCTTTTTATCTTATGGCAACATGAAGGTAAAGTATGGGGCTTGGTGAACGTTTACGCCCATAACAACCCCAGAGGCGAGAGGGAGCCCTATGGGCCACTCTTAGGCACAAATTAAAAGGTTTTAGAGAACAAGGTAGCTTGGCTAATGGTAGGAGATTTCAATATGGTGGAGGCAGCTGAGGATAGACAAGGGGTATCATCGCAATTGTGCATGGGTTTGAGAAAGTCTGGGATTGGTGCAAACTGTTAGAAGATATAGGCTTCATGGAAGTAGAGCGGAGATAAGGGCTATACATGGTGTAGATGGATAGGCATGGGTAGGACTTATGCAAGACATGATAGATGCTACATCAACGATGAGGCACTTACCATCCTTCCAAATGTGCATAGATCCAACCTTCTACAAAATGCTATCTCGGATCACAATCCACGGGTCATATCTACCCGTTTGCCGATTAGAACCTCTAAAACAATATTCAAACTCAACACTAGATATCACAAAAAGATCCGTAATTTGTGGAGGCTTGTAAAAGCATATGGCAATCCACTTTTAGAACGGGCTCGGGGATGGAAACCATGATAACGGCCCCTGGGTAATATAAAAATTATGCCAAAATTTGGGGTGAGCTAAAGTGCAAAGGGAGAGGGGAGAGTTGGATAGCCTTTACAATTAGCTCCACTCACTTAGAGCATTGGGCCCAATGATGGGATAGAGGAGAAGGGAATAATAGAAAAGATAAAGGCACTAGAGGAAGTCAAGATAATGGAGAACAGATGCAAAGCAGGATTGACTTGGCTAAATGAAGGTGATAAATGCACCAAGTTCTTCTTTAAGTCAACTAAAGAAAAGAAGAGGTCGTCTACTCTATCAACCATTGCACTAGGCGGCTTTCGACCCTCAAATCCCCTGGGGGATCTAAAAGGTACTTACATAATCATTTCCAAGGTTTTTTTGGGAACATAACTTACTATTCCAAGATACATATGAAGAGCTAGTGATCTCAAAAGTTTCACCTATAATGAGCTCTAGCCAAAAAGATATTCTGAGTCGCTCTCTCTCTATGGAGGATCTTGAAAAAACCACCCTCTTATTGGCTAAGAATAAATGTCCGGGTATGGATGGAATTCCCATCGAATTCTACCAATGCAATTGGGAATGGATTAAAAATGATATCTTTTCTGCATACACAGACTTCTTGCAAGCTGAAAATTTAAATCCAAGATTGAATACAGGCTGCATTGCCTTGGTACCCAAGTGTAAGGAGCCAAGCACAATTAACAATTGGAGGCCTATCACACTCCTATCTGCATTTTACAAAATCATAGCCAAGGCTATGGCAGAGAAGATCAAACCAATTTTAGCGGAAGGTATCTCACAGGCCCAATCTGGCTTCTTACCGGGTAGGAGTATTCTGAGCAATGTGGCAGCAACTTTTGAAGGGTTGCATGTTAAAATGCAGTTGTCATGTGATATTAGCAGAATTGTATTAGTTAAGGTTTGCAAAGTCATGCAGTACTGATCTATGAGAAGCATCAACTTCTAAGTTATAACTCAATGCTTGGAAAATTAGGGCGGCGGGCTAGTACTACCCGGGCATTGCTACGCTCACTAGAAAACGTCAGATACCCCCTGCCCGCCACTTAGGGTTTTGGGTTGACTGGTCAAATAAGTCAAAGTCAATGAGGGGCCGAAATTTAAGGTCAGCAGGCCTATCTACTCCGAATTTTTAGGCAAGCTGATAAACTTTCTAGATAAAGGAGATGCACAATTGACAAGTGGATGAACCTAGATTGGAAAGTCGCAGCAGGGTGACTATAATACAAGGGGATGAGTGACCACATCTTGGCTCCCCTTGCAATTGCTAGAAATAGGAGGTTGCATATATATCATCATGAAAAGCTGATCAAGGATATACACAGGGGAAACGATGCCGGAATTGAACGAATAGGTTGAAATCAGGATCCGATCAGAGAAGAGTAACTAAGTCAATCCCGTTGCTATAGTGCTGGTTCGAATTATATTCAATGGTTTGTTGACTATTTGGTTTAATGACCATTGAAAGTTATTGTGTTTAATGACCTTAGAATAACTTGAAGTTGAATGGTGAATTCCTAAGGTGGCTATAGACTTTGAATTTGTTGTGACAATCTTCTTAAAAGTTAAGGCTTGAAGTACAATAAAAAATCATCATTGGTATCAGAGCTAACTAGTTCCTGCCCTGTGATAATGACAACCAGATTCGGGGCAAATCTATTGAATTCTATTGAAGTTTTTAAAGGAGATGGAGGATTTCAAATCTGGAAGGAAGGTATTAGAGTTGTGCTAGAATGTGAGAAAATATGGTATTTATTTGAGGGCAGCTCCACACATACTGTAAATGCAGGGGCATCTAGCTCACGAGGATCAAGTCCTGCTGCTAGCTCAAGCACTAAAACTGATGGTGACTCTGCCGCTGAAGGTGCAACTGGTGAAGGGGGAAGTCCTGCAAGTACTGCAGGTGATGATGCAAAGATTATGAAAGCTCAAGCCATAATCATGTGTAAGGTCGAAACTGTCTTAAAATTGAAGCTTCGAGGCATGAAGCCAAAGGAGATGTGGGATTATCTCATAAAGCATTATGAACAAAAAAGCTCTTCACAAATAGATATGTTGGAAAAGAAGCTAAGGAAGATGAAGTTGTTTGAAAAAGATAATTTAACTGACTTCCTAGAAAGATTTGATTCTGTTATTGCAGATCTGGAGGGAGCTGGGAATATATTGAATGAACAATACCAGATATTGGCATTAGCAAGGTCTGTGTCTCATAATCATCAGCTGGCAACTCTGCTCAGGAATGTAGCTACATCCAAAGAACATGCTATCAGGATGATTCGTACAGAGTTTGAGCAGACTAAAGGGAGTCAGGAGGAAGATGAACATTCAACTGAAGTGTTATATACAGGCAAGTCCAAAAAAGGAAGTTTTGTTAAATTTCAAAAGGAAAAACTAGGACCTTGCTATTCATGTAATCAATATGGTCACTTAAAGAGTGAGTGTCCAAATAGTAGTGTGAAGGAATTTAGATGCTTTAATTGTGAGGGCAAAGGTCATTTTGCCTCAGACTGTCCAAGTCCTAAAAAGGGAAGGGGAAGAGGAAGATCCGGTGGGAACAGAGGTGGCGAGGTGGTAGAGGAAGGGAAGCTCGTGAGGTGGTGCAAGCATCAATGTAGTAGAAAAACAAGCCAGCAAAGGAAGGTGAATCGGGAAGATGATACCGCGGGAGGTAAGAAAAACATTTGACTTGTAATATCTCCTTGCCTTCAAGAAAGGATAATAACAAGTTTGTTGTAATAGATTCAGGAGCGAGAAAAGTGTGATGTGTGATCTCGCATATGCTTAAAGACCGCGAAGAAAGAAGGACATGTCCAACTTGGAGATGGAGGCATCAAGGAAATAGAAGATTCGAGTTTTAGAACCGCTTTTGATTTGAATGGCAAAATTGTCAAATTGAGAGAAGTTTTGTGTGTGCCTAGCCTAGTGAGAAATCTTATATTTGTTTGCCAACTAGTAGATTTGGGATACAAAGTGTTGTTTGAGCAACTTCAATGTAAAGTGTTTTTTAATGGTGAATTGAAGTTTATTGGAAAACGTGTTGGGAATCTATTTGGACTTGATATTGAGCATCTTCATGAAATAAATCTTGTTGAATATCCGTGATCTGAAACTCTCGATAACGACTTTTGCCATACAAATTCTACCATTATAGAAGCACTTGGAAAGAAGGGGGCTGATCTCTCGCTAAACCAAAGAAGGAAAATTTATATGTGTGTGGTTGTCAATTAGGGAAGCAATCAAGACTACCATTCAAAAAGTCAAATAAAAGAGCAAAGGGCATTTTGGACTTAATACACACAGATTTATGTGGTCCAATAAATATTACAAGCTTGAGGACGTAAATATTTTATGAGCTTCATAGATGATTTTAGCGTAAGAACTAAATGCTATTTATTGAAATCAAAGGATCAAGCATATGATGCCTTAAAATTGTTTGTTCTTTGGTCGAGTTGGAAACGTGGAGGAAGATAAAATGTATAAGGTCCGATAGGGAGGTGAATATGTGTCGATGAGTTCAAAGCTTTTTGTGCAAATAGAGGAATTAAGAGACAACTAACATGTAGGTATTCACCACAACAAAATGGTTGCGTAAAAGAAAGAAACAGGACATTGCTTTGATGTTTGAAGATCCATGCTAAAATATTCGTGGCTTCCAAATTTTCTCCGATGAAGCTATTAAAACAACAATGTATGTACAAAATCACGCCATCTTCAAGCATAAAAGGAGCCATACCAGATATGTTTGTGGACGAAAGTATCCAACCTATGAAAATTTAAAGGCTTATGGGTGTTTATGTTTTGTGCATGTCCCAGAAGAATTAAGAAAAAAATTGGATGATAGAGCCTACATAGCATATCTTGTAGGGTATGACTCAAATTCTAAGGCATTCAGATTATATGATCCTGCAAGAAGGAAAATCATAATTAGTAGAGATGTTGTTTTCAATGAGAAAGAATTCTATAGGAAGATTCCTAAGATAAATTCAGAAGATATGTGTGAATGCAAAAAAGAAGAAGAGTTGATAGAAATAAAACAAAATCTAAATGAGAAGGAGAGAATTAAAGATCAAATGGATATGACTCTGATAATGAGTCTGAAATAGTCCCAGAGCCAGAAATTGAACCTAGGATGAATCAAAGCATTGAAATGGAAGAGGAAGAAGTTACTAAGCCAGACAAACCCAAAAGGAAAGCAAAAAGGACAGAAGCTCAAATATTAGCAGATGAAGCTAAACATGATGTGGAACTGCATGGCATAACTGAGGTGGGAAAAAGCAAAAGATTTAAGCCAATTGAAGGTGAGATTCATACAATATTTGACATACTAGTGCTTGAATCTGATAAAGTACCTCAAAGTTATAATGAAGCCATAAGTGACATTAATGCAAAACACTGGAGACATGCAATGGAAGAAGAAATGAAGGCTTTTAAAAGAACAGGTATTTACACTGTAGTAGATATGACCTTGAACAAAAATATAGTTGGAAATAAATGGATATATCGAATAAAACCTGGAGTAGATGGAAAAACAAAGAAATTTAAAGCCAAGCTTGTTGCACAAGGGTTTACACAGAAAAAGGGTGAAGACTTTGATGAAACTTTTTCACCTTTAGTCAAGATAAACAGTTTAAGGATGCTTCTGGCCATTGCTAATGCATGTAGTTTTGAAATACATCACATGGATGTGAGCACAGCATTTTTAAATGCCAGATTGGAAGAAGAAATTTATCTGAAACCTGCAGCTGGCTTTGATAAAGAAAAAGGGAAAGTTTGGAAACTAAATAGAGCAGTGTATGGTCTCAAACAATCTCCTATGAGAATGGTACAAATGCATGGATGGATATTTGTTAGAACAAGGTTTCAAAAAACTTAATGGTGATGGGAATCTATATAGATTTAATTTGGGAGATGAATGGTGTATCATTGCATTGTATGTTGATGACAATATTATGGTGGCTAAAAGCAATAGAGTATTAAACCATTGTAAGGAAATTCTAAAGAAAAGATTCCAGATGACTGACCTTGGTGAGTTAAAAAAATTTCTTGGGATTGATGTATACAGAAACAGGGATCAGAAAATACTTGTCTTAAGTCAGCAAGGTCACATCCAAAATATGTTGAAGAGATTTTATATGGAAAATTGCAATGTGGCAGCCACTCCCATGGTATCTGGTCATAAAATATCTAGTGAAATATGTCGAAGAACTGAAAAGGAAAGTATACAAATGGAAAGGGTACCCTATAGAAGTTTGATTGGATGTCTATCATATGTAGCCAACTGTACTCGACCTGATATTGCATTTTCAGTCAATATACTTAGTAGATACAATAACAACCCTGGGAAAGCACACTGGAATGCAGCCAAAAGGATTTTGAAGTATTTGAAAGGTACAGTACAATTTGGCATATTATTCAATGATACTAACTTGCAATTGCAAGCCTATTGTGATGCTGACTGGGCAGGAGACTTGGACAAACGAAAATCCACTTCAGGATATGTTGTATTGTTAGGTGGAGCTCCAGTTGCATGGAAATGCAAAAAGAAATCTAGCATTGCACTTTCTAG
Organism: Isoetes taiwanensis; assembly: GCA_021234155.1. Taxonomy (NCBI): domain Eukaryota; kingdom Viridiplantae; phylum Streptophyta; class Lycopodiopsida; order Isoetales; family Isoetaceae; genus Isoetes; species Isoetes taiwanensis. The sequence goes on along the minus strand of JAJEKV010000864.1, from coordinate 38,966 downwards.
TGCTGAAGCTGAATACAACTCAGCATCATTGTTGACAAAGGAGTTAGTTTGGGAAAGAAGACTTATGAAAGAGTTAGGTTTTACACAAACAGGACCAACAGTTATATATTGTGACAATACCAGCTGCATTGCCATGACAAAAAAACCCAATTTTACATGAAAGATCAAAACATATTGAATTAGAAGTACATTTTATTAGAGACATGGCGAAGAAAGATCAAGTACATTTAACGTATGTCAGCACAGTAGATCAAATGGCAGATATTCTTACAAAGGCCCTGCCAGTTTCAAGATTTCAGCAAACAAGGGCATTGTTGCAGTGCAGTAAATATCACATGAAGGGGGAATGTTAAAATGCAGTTGTCATGTGATATTAGCAGAATTGTATTAGTTAAGGTTTGCAAAGTCATGCAGTACTGATCTATGAGAAGCAGTGGCAGTAGATCAACTTCTAAGTTATAACTCAATGCTTGGAAAATTAGGGCGGCGGGCTAGTACTACCCGGGCATTGCTACGCTCACTAGAAAACGTCAGATACCCCCTGCCCGCCACTTAGGGTTTTGGGTTGACTGGTCAAATAAGTCAAAGTCAATGAGGGGTCAAAATTTAAGGTCAGCAAGCCTATCTACTCCGAATTTTTAGGCAAGCTGATAAACTTTCTAGATAAAGGAGATGCACAATTGACAAGTGGACGAACCTAGATTGGAAAGCCGCAGCAGGGTGACTATAATACAAGGGGATGAGTGACCACATCTTGGCTCCCCTTGCAATTGCTAGAATTAGGAGGTTGCATATATATCATCATGAAAAGCTGATCAAGGATATACACAGGGGGAACGATGCCGAAATTGAATGAATAGGTTGAAATCAGGATCCGGTCAGAGAAGCTACAGTATCTAAGTCAATCCCGTTGCTACAGTGCTGGTTCGAATTATATTCAATGGTTTATTGACTATTTGGTTTAATGACCATTGAAAGTTATTGTGTTTAATGACCTTAGAATAACTTGAAGTTAAATGGTGAATTCCTAAGGTGGCTATAGACTTTGAATTTGTTGTGACAATCTTCTTAAAAGTTAAGGCTTGAAGTATAATAAAAAATCATCATTGCACTGGGCCAGAAAAATAGGACAAAAAGTAGCCTATCTAAAGCTAGATTTCACCAAGGCATATGACAGCATTAGATGGAATTTTCTGCATAAAATGATGCTCAAGCTGGGTTGTGGGAATAGTTTTACAGAAGGGGTAATGAAACTATTGAGATCAGCTCGAGCCTCAGTTTTATTTCAAGGTGAATCATCTCCTATATTTGAGATTAAGAGGGGCATCGTGCAAGGTTGTCCCTGGCCCTTCCTCTTCAATATAGCAAAGATAAGCTCTCTCACGCTTATTCTTGCAAGCATCCGCAGACGGTCTCACCTTCGGGGACTAGAAATGGGACTCGGTTCTCAACAAATCAGAACCAGATGCGCATCGACTCATTTCTCGTTTATCGAGGCGAGGAGGAAAGAATATGTCATGTGCAGACAACTACGGCCACCTTCTCAATAGCTTCAGGTTGCCTCATAAATTGGAAAAAATGCTCAGTCAAAGGGCCTTTGGAGAATAGGCATCCCATATGTTTGGAAAAGCTTACCATGGAAAATTATCCCTGAGGGTGAACACTCCGACTTGTTAGGAATCCCAAAGGGCATTAACATCACTAGTGCAATCTAATATGGGATGAAATGCTACTAGGCCTACATAAACACCTCAATTGGTGGAAGGTAGCAAAGTTATCCCTTGCGTGGGAGGATTACTGTGGCAAAACATGTGCTAAGTAATACTTATGTATACATATCATCAATTCTACTTGCTCCGAGGGAGAAGGTGCAGGAGTTAGAAGGGCTGATTCGAAACTTCGTCTGGGGAGGTAATGAAGAAGGTGCAACGATCAAAATTGCTTGGTGGAAGTGCAAGAGGGACAAAACAGAAGGGGGAATTGGTATGTTTGACATAGTCTTACAGAGCAAAGTATTAATAGCCAAATTCATATGGATGATTCTTCAGGAAAAGGTGAAGTCTCCAGGTTTGCACCTCATCAACCAAGCTCTATTATATTCTTGTAAGCATAGTAAGCTCTCCGTCAAGGTCCCGCTTCCATGGTCTCTCGTTTTTTTATCTCAAGCCATGTAAAGAAGCCTCCCCCTTCCTGAAGGGTCTTATTTCGGCTTGGAATGCCATAAAGAAACTATTCACGCTTGATATCAGCAAATTTAAAGCAGGGACCTCCCCTCCATGGTGGGTACCAGTGGAATTGCACAATAAACAAGGCCCATTAGGTATAGTGGCTGACGCGAGGATTGTGAAGAGATGGAAAAACTGTGGTATACATTCTTGTGCTCAGTGGTATATGGGAGAGCACCTGGCCAGTTGGGAAGCATTTCAAGCCTGTTTTGGTTTAAAGGAGACAGACAAGATAATTTGGGAATGCGTGGCTTCCGTACTCCCAAACACAATAAATAGAGGAGATCAAAGTCCATGGGTCGTACATCCTTCGATACAGCCAAACATGTTTGTGAAGTCATGCTACAGTTGTTTGAAGGCTAAGGAATTTCTTCCAGTATCTCCCAAGTGGGAGCTAGTGATCACGGAGGACATCCTTAAAAACATCTGGAGAAACGCTTGGCTGAAATTCCTCCCTCCACGAATCAACGCCTTTCTTTGGCAAGTGATCCACAGGGTCCCAAGGGTCAATCATCTAGTCTCCAAATGAGACAATAACGTGAGCCCGCTTTGCCCTATGTGTGAAGAGGAAGAAGAATCCATAGAACATTGTCTGGTGGAATGTGGGATGCTGCATGAAGTATGGGCATGGAGTCTGGATAGGTTCGAATACCCCTTAGGAACCAAAGAATTGCTGCTAGGAATTCTCCCTCCAGAATGGTGTCCCAAGAAGAAGATTTCTTTTCACATAGCCAGGGCCTGAACGATCTGGTCAATATGGAAAAGGAGGAATGCCCGAGTCTTCGCTGAGAATCAGGAGGTATTCATATCATCAACTCAGCTACTTCACCTAGTACTTGAAAGACTTAAAAAATTTAGGCTAATTTTTAAATGTGAAGAAGAGGTAAAGGAAGAAATATGGGGCACCTATTTTAATCTGGTCTAGGTCGGGAAAGAGAATAGTACAAGCTGGAGCTACGTAGCTACCCCCATCTCATATTCGTGGATGGGTGCACCTCTGCCATGTGGCTTTGTATCATTCTCTCTAAGTAAATAAAATCCTTTTTTATCCCTCAAAAAAAAATAAAAAAAATAAAATAAAGTGGTACGCTGTTGAGCATCACTTCTCAGGTTAAAGAAGAAGAAGGTTTGCTAATGTCTGCAAACTAAAGTGCAAGTGCAGAGGTAAAACAAAGCTATTTATTTTTATTCTTATTTGATTATCTAGCAAAATAAGAAGTGCACAGAATTACTTGTTGCACTCGAGATAAATAAAGGGGCTGATTTTCTATGATATGGAATTTTCTTTGAATTGTTATTGTATGTAACATAATAATTTATAAGTTAAACAGAAGCTAAGCTCATCTTTGTTAGTTGCTATTTGCTTTGCTTCTATATCTCTGCCCATTGCCAATGCCTGGATCAAAAACTCAAACCAAATCCAGTAATATATCATTTTCCTTGTGTTTGTTGGTTGCCCTAAAACCTTGTTGTTGTCCCTTTTCCTAAGCATCTGCAAGGTTTCGGCCGCTAGTGAAGGCGTTTATTCCATATTTTCACAGAAATAGAAAAGAAAGCGGTTCTAGTAGTTGGAGTAAAGCATGAAAAAGAAATGAAGGGGTTAGGAAGAAAAACAGAACGTATGGTTTAATTGAGAAATTTATCTATGTCTGTTCATGGATTTAGTGTTGCTTCTTTTGCATATGGGCTCGCTTAGGTTTAGCGATAGGCTTTCATGGAAACATTGTTTTTTTATCTAAACGAGGTGCACCCTGGACTACCACATTTGTCGGATTCGTCGATCCTACGACCCAGATCGTATGTTGGGGTCTCTTGGAACCTATCGTTTCGCTTATACTCATTTATAATGGGAGGCGTCTATGATTTTGAAATATGAATGAGGATTTCGCCTAAGGTTTTGAGAGAACATCGAACCTCTATACGACTTTGCCTAAGATTTTAGAATATGAATATACGGGGGCTTGAACCTCTACCAAAATAACTCAATATCCTAATAAGACTACTTTAACCAATGTATCAAGTGAGCTAATGCGATTATTTTTTATCTTGAATCTATGTGTTTTCTTTTATAACAACCCATTCTATTGTTTTAGGAATTGTTATTTTTAGATCCATATCAAATCCCCCTTCAACCCCCTATTATTTTGCTACATATTCTAAACGAGGTGCACCCCGACTACCATAGTCGTTGGATTCATCGATCCTACGACCCAGATCGTATGTTGGGGTCTCTTGGAACCTCTCGTTCTGCTTATAGTCATTTATAATTGGAGGCGCCTATGATTTTGAAATATGAATGAGGATTTCGCCTAAGGTTTTGAGGGAATATCGAACCTCTATATGACTTTGCCTAAGATTTTAGAATATGAAATACGGGGGCTTGAACCTCTACTAAAATAACTCAATATCCTAATAAGACTACTTTAACCAATATATCAAGTAAACTAATGTGATTATTTTTTATCTTGAATCTATGTTTTCTTTTATAACAACCCATTCGATTGTTTTAGGGGTATATGGTCTATGGTTTCAGGAATTGTAATGTTTACATCCATATCAAATCCCCCTTGAACCCCTTGTTATTTTGCTACATATTTTAAACGAGGTGCACCTGGACTATCACAGTCGTCGGATTCGTCGATCCTACGACCCAGATCGTATGTTGGGGTCTCTTGGAACTTATCGTTTCGCTTATAGTCATTTATGATTGGAGGTGCCTATGATTTTGAAATATGAATGAGGATTTCGCCTAAGGTTTTGAGGGAACATCGAACCTCTATACGACTTTGCCTATGTTTTTAGAATATGAATATACGGGGGGCTTGAACCTCTACCAAAATAATTCAATATCCTAATAAGACTACTTTAACCAATGTATCAAGTGAAATAATGTGATTATTTTTTATCTTGAATCTATGTTTTTTCTTATAACAACCCATTCAATTGTTTTAGGGATATATGGTCTATGGTTTCAGGAATTGTTATTTTTACATCCATATCAAATCCCCCTTGAACCCCATATTAATGGCTTGGGGATCAAATAATTCTATGTTTTAGTAATGATAGTGATGTTTTTAATTTGTATAGGGATGTGTCAATTGGAAATACCAGGGTTCAAAATCCTTGGGCGCTTTATATATGTATTGTATCAATTTTACTTTATAAATCCCATTTGTGTTTCTTATTATACAAATTGGTGTTTTAGTGGAAAATTTTCCTAGAGATTATCGTTATTTTCACTTTGAATATCAAGTTAAATATTTATTAGTTTGTGGTATAAAACAATAGCAGTTTCTGTTCTAAAATAACATTTATTTTTATAATATAAACGTTTCAACTTCTTGAAAAACCAATATCAATCATGCAATAAAAACATTAGCAATTGAATATAAAACCTTACTAACAATTGTTGTCTTAAAAAAAACAATAGTTTTTATGCTGGGTGTGCCTTATTACATTTACTAAAGTAGTACCAAATTGCATTGTAAAACGTCATTGATTTGTCCTAAATATATCAAATATATAAAGATGCAAACATTCACTATTTTTATGAAAAAACTATTAATCGTTAGCCTATATTTCTCGATACAACATATTGTGTAGAACAACATTGGTTCGTATTGCACATTACTAAGGCATTGCTAATAAAGCAGTAATTATAACCATAGTATCAATATGTAATCGTAAACTATAGTAAAAAAACTAGAACAATAAATCACAAGTAGAAACCACACTATATAGTCAATCGTAGTTATTCAACATATTAACCCACAAAGTAATACTATTTTATTGTAGTGGTTTAATGTAAATATTGCTACAAAAAATTGATAAAAGTTATTTTTTGGGGGCCTTGTGAAATGAAACAGCTTGAAGTGCTAGAGATACTTCCTGTATACTACTTGTATGGCTGTGTGTATACTTCTTATAAAGCCAACTACCAGCTTGCTGCATGCTCTTCTTCCCTAGAACTCATAGATCCATACCCTAAGCATTTCACACATCTTAAAGTCGAAATAGTTATCTGCTCTCCAAGGTAACTCCTTCAGATTGAATGGGAGAGCCATCCTCCCTTGAAAGTTTATACAACAGCCTTGCTACCTGGGTAACATCCCTTTAAGTATTTTGTATTAAGAATAGATGGTCGGATCTTAAAAACATAATGCTCAAGCTTGTTTATTCCTCCGGTCGGATTTGCTCGCTGAGTAAAAAGAAGCGCCAGAATATGCTTTAGCCATGCAGCTTCGATATGTCATAGATTCATCAAAGAAGCTGCAAAGCTCTTTGAACAAATTACAAAACCTCAGCTTACCTGCAAGCCCAGCTCGTCATTCTTGAAAGATAAATGACCTGATTAATGGCGTCCTAACCTCAAATGGTAGATCATAGTTCGCCAACATGGAACATGGCATTCAGAACATACTACAGAACCTGGTGAGCAAGAGTTTCAAATACTCGTCTTCTTATTCAAGCCATAAATCCTGGAGTGCATTGAAAGGGGAAAAGAATGACCTGTTGCAGATAAAAAACATGCATGAGTAGCAGAATTGAATGTCAAAAAAGGACCTGAAAAGCAGACCAATGAAATACTCATAAGTTTTAAAGAATGCAAGGTAGATTCGCGTCAACTTGTATAACAAAAGTAAATTTCAAGGAAGTCAAAGTAGATTCCAGTAAATTTGTACAGCAAAACTTGGAAGCAATGGCATATCTAGTGTAGAGATTCTGAATACTCTAATAAATGCTTCTAAATAAAACAGATGATATACTAAACATGGAATCAGCCTCCAGATGTAATAGATTCTTGAAGATGCAATGATATCAAAGAGGGTCGAAGCCTTCTGGAAAATTTGATCGGATGAAATGCATTCAGAATCATAACAACGAAGGAAATAGAGGTATTAGGTTTCTACCTAAATAAAAATCGTCATCCGCAGAAGCTGTCTCATCGAACTCCCACCTCAGACCATGACGGTTGCTCTCCTTGCTGCATCGGAACTATGTGAGAAAAAAATATAAGGGTTATACTTTTCCCTATTGAGAAACAAAACTACCTGACTAAGGCGGTCAATTTGAAACAGAAGACCTCGCTAAATCTCCAAACCCAACTGTAGAACAACTCTGGCCTCCGAAATCTTAACATTTGAGGAGGAGAAAGCGCTCAAAGACCTTAATACTTGAAGAATACAGGAGGAAGAGCCGGCTCCTCCTGGCTTATTAATCATTTCAGCTAAGAAACGCCAAATCATCCGCAAAATGATCTGATGCCCGATACGTTTCCTAACCTAAACGTTACAGAAAAAAAAAACTATTTTTTAGCGCCAGAGAGAGCAAAATGATCGGAAAATGGGAAAATGGCCGGAATACCTGTTTTTTTCTTCCAAAAGTCACGTCCTGAAAAAGGGCACACCGGCATCAGCAACAAACCCCAAAAACTTTTTAAATAAGTAGACTAGTAAACGTGTGCCCGGCGTTGCCGGGCTAATGTCCTGGAATATCTTTTTACTCGACCTTTAATGTTCATATGTGCAACTTCTTCATATGTCCTGCTATGTGTTTTTACTTGGCTTTTCACCTCCACGTGTGCAACTTTTGACAACACTACATGTTGATGTTTGCAAGAGTAAGCATGATTTGCTTTTCTAATTATTTTTGTTGCTGATTGAAGTTTTCTACTAAGAGTATCATCAATGTATTAACTTTGCACTTAAAGGATGGATTTTAGCAAAGAAAACAATGCTGCATAAGAAGGTGGGGGGCGAATGTACCCTTCCTTTAAAGTGAAAATATGGGAAGACAGACCCAAAACCTATGCTCAAAATCTCATGCTTAGAATTAGTTAAGTAAATTATCGGGTACAGATATGCAAAACATGAATATATAATAGGGTTTCTTGGTGTTCTTTTGTTCATGATAGATCTCTAAATATACATCTCCACGTAGCGCATATCACCAGAGGCATAATGTCAATCTTTGCTTTCACTAAGAAGCATATATGTACTCCATTGTCCACTTACCTCTCTCGTAGCACATCCACATGAGGCTATAGCAACTCTATAATTACTTGCAGATATAATATCCCGCTCTATTATTATGTTCCATAGATATAATGTGCATTTTATTATGTTCTATAATGGTCGGCATTGCAGCGCGTAAGTAGAGGTTGTGTTTATAAGCTAAAATGTCTCTTCTGGATTCATCCCCTATTATGTTCAAATTTAACAACATTGTACTTTGGGGTTATGATGTAGACGTTCGGCCAATTATATGTTTGTTGGACTCCAAGAATAACGTATTGCGTTGGGTATAGACGTTGGAGCAATTACATGTTTGTTGGACTCCAAGAACAATGTATTGCGTTGGGTATAGAAGTTGGAACAATTACACGTATTAGATTGGGCTCATGGCTTTGAAGTTTCACTTACCAAATAAAATAGAAGGAGAATCTACCTGCAGCTAGCGCTGAACCATAAGATGGAATGGAGCAAAAAACCTGCCTTTTGGAGATCCTAAAGAAAGAATAAGCCCAAAAAACATAAGTAAGAAAGAGCCCAAATGCAAGAGATAAGAACTTCTTCAAGCTTGTCCGGAGGATTTAGGATGCTACAACACTACCTGCTCCAGTGATCAGCGATGAATGGAGAAAAAAATATCTGATGGAAACAACTGATTCACAGGACTGCATCCTGCACCGTCTCTAAGCTCCAAGCAAATAACTTGTGGCCTGCAACGTCTTTAAGCCCCGACCCCACTTCAAGCTCCGGTGGCATTCGATTCGACCCAGCCGGCCCATCTTCAAAGCGATATCCACCGCTCGAAAAGTCCGCTTCTCAACCGTTCCAAAAATTTCGTATCATTATTTTGAGGGCAAAGGAAGACGTTGCATGATTATTTTGAAAAGGGGAAAAATGATAAGAACGCCGGAAAATAAAGATATTGCCCGGAAAATCAGTTTTTTCTTCCAAAAGTCACACCCTGAAAAGGGCACACCGGCATGAAAGAGAATGGGCAAAAATATTTTAAGTAAGTAGATATGCAAGATATAAGTAGAAGAAAGTGGCAGATAGTTGAAATTGGGAAAGACATTTAATGTACAATGGAATTCAATTCGTGACAAGCACTTAGTATACATTGGAATTGAACTTTAACATGTAACAATGGAAGAAACATTGGATATACATTGGAAGTGACATCTAAGCTTTTAGACCATGTAAATGTACATTCAATGACCCAACCTATGGGAGCAACTTGTTTAATGACTATTCTTTTCTTGTTCTTGTGCTTGAAGTCCGTGCGCACCGCGTTAATACGGAATAGCTTGGATGTCCACATTGCTTTTTTCAATTCTGTTTGAGATGCTTGTTGGCTGAATTCTTGAGAATAAAAAAGGGTTTGTTTTGTCATAATGATGTTGTGTTTGATGTTGTAAAATAAGTCTTCCTCTTTTTTCATTTGATTTCCCAGGAAGTCATCAACATTACTATAATGTATCTCTATAATAAGGAGTCTATTCCCAAAATAAGAATCAAACTCTCTCTAATCCACAATATACTGGAGAACGAATAAGAGAAAAATAAAGGATCACAAATTAGAGCACTCTGTTTTTATATTATAGGGGGGAATTTTCAAGTTAACACAAACCTTTTAATCCAATATTTTAAAATTAATATCCCCCTGAAACCGCCTTCAGGGTAGCCCTTAAGGACGAAAGTTCGCCAAAAGGCTATTTTTTAAGGGTATCAAGAAATTTTGACGCTATGGTTTAGTAGGGCCCGTTATAGATGAAAAAAATAAAATTAGCCAATTTTTCTACAAACAAATCTCACTCCACTGGAAAATTCGCCACATCCACTAAGCGACATAACTATAGATTCGCCTTATCCTCTACCCTCCTTCTCGAAGATTTCTTAAGGAATCGCCTAATATTCTAGGCTTTCTTCATAACCTAATCTATTCTCTATATCCATCCAGGTACATATGACAATTTGAAGAGTTATTTTTGTAGCTATTGTGTTTCAAATACTTCTAAGGATGCATTGGAGAGCATTTTTTTTACAGACCTCCCTTTCAATAGATTTTTTTTATCTACAAGGATAAGCCACGTTCTCATTTGCAAAGGTTAAGTTGTGGTATTGCATCATGCAAGTATAGTTATAATGTGTTTGTGTCCTTGATTAAATATGGATGCCGGTGAATAAAATTTCACCATAGAAATTGCACTTGGAAAATAAAGACACTTAAATCTTGGGAAATAATATTGGCCATGATTCGCCTAGATTTCTATAAAAAACATTCATGTCTAGAAAACATTCGCCAGCATAACTAATCTTGCAACTCTATTATTCGCCCGACCTTCTAAATTATGCTTAGACAAATTTGGCCTTAAGGGCAACCCTGACCGCCTTTGGTTTGGGAAGAACTCTAAAGACAAATTTGTAAAATGCCTTGGCCCCATTCCCTTATTATAGTTACATCATACATACAATTTAGGCCAGCATGAAGAAAAACCGCGTCAGTTCATCCAAGTTTTCGTTTGAGAAATTGATAAATAAAGACAATCCAACATCACCATGTGAGATTATTCTACAACTGATATAACACAACCTTAGCAAGCTTTGGCTGTTATTATTGATATATTTCATTACTGCTGAAACCTTGAAATGATTTGACAATATCAAGTTGGCCATGTACATTTATGCATGAAGCCCAGACCACACCTTGTGTAACTATTTGTTAGTCCAATACATCATATGAATAGCGAAAATGCCATCAGTTATTCATAAACCTTTATGATTACCCTTCGAATTCTGGGCAAAATGGTTGGAAAAAAATGCAACTTAACTCAAATGAGTGGCCTTATATTGAATCCATAACTAGAGAATCCACCTGCAAGCAAAATGTTATTCTCTGGTAAACATGGAGATAATCAAGAATGAGCAAAACCTTGACTTATTCAGATAACACTTCAAGGATGGTCTTATAAAATTGTATGTATAGTTTAAAAGTCGTATTTAATTAAAGTGGGACTCATTCCATTCCTATTTTTTTTCGGAACCCTGTTAATTTACACAAAAAGAAGCACCCCGACCCGAAAACTGGCCATAATTGAAATTTTTGTCTATTAGTGTGCATCCAAGCTTTTCTTCCAATTTTCTTGGATAGCGTGTCGAGAACAAGAACAATGCAACGCAAACATGCATTAGACCTATCAAGTTCTAATTGAAAAAGATTCTTAGTTGAACATTTTGGCTCTATTTTCTTAGGTGGGTAGACAATAGATCACAAATTCCAACAAAAATTATGCAAATCGTTTACTTAATCACCCAAAAATACTAGTTTTGAGATACCTTATATTTATAAGTGGGCTCATTACAATATATATTACAGTGGGTGAAGAGACCATAGTGGTCGTATGGGCACAATCATTACACCCTCTTCACACATGAACCACCTAGTGCAAAGGGCGCGTGGAGCTCTCTCCTAGTCACGAGCAACTTTACGAGACGATAGAAATTTGTATGAGGAGTTCCTTTATGGACCACGTGCTTGTATGTCCAACCGATGTCACCACCCTCTTTTCGGCACCTTTCTTTAATGAACTGATCTTTTGATTGCTCCCAAGCATGTACTATTTGGTCGAGATAAGGACTGCAAGAGACAAAATCAAATTAGTCAAGTGATGCTACATGCAAAAAAAATAAAATAAAACATAGTTCTTAGGGCCATTTTGGAAAAATACGTGCATGAGAAAGGCAAATCGTAGGGAAAACGCAGGGTTTTAGGGTCGAGTGTTTTCGACTCGAAGTCGAAAGGCAGCCTCAAAGTTTAAAAAATGCAAGTTTTAGGGTCCGGATATTCTTTCTCGACCACAAGGAAGTCGAGAAAGGCAAACCAAAGCTTAAAAACGCAGGTTTTATGGGTTAGAAGGTCTTTCACCAAGCAAGTCGAGAAAGGCGTACTCAAAGCTTAAAACGCAGTTTTATGGGTCGGTTTTCTCGACCAGCGAGTCGAGAAAGGCGTTCCAAAGTTTAAAAACACAGTTTTTATGGGTCGGAAGGCCTTTCTTTCGACTTTCTCGGTCAAAGTTTAAAAATGCAGTGCTTGAGGGCCTTTTAACTTCAAGTCGAAAAAGGCAACTCGTGAGTAAAAAAGGGCAATTTCAAAGCTCAGAGTCCGAGAAGGTCGAAAATGAATAACCTTCAAACATCCTATGTATTTTCTATGAAAAAATACCCTCCCCCATAAATTTCCTAATGATTTTCCATGAAAAAATAGACCCTCCCCATGTATTATCTAATGGACACATATCCAATGGACCCTCCCCTTTCTAATGGACCATACCATATAGCTATATGAAGAGACCATTGGGCTCATATTTAGCTATGTAAAGAGTAATGCCTAATGCACATGTAAATAGCAACATATGCACCTTATAACCTATGAGAGCCTATTAGACCTATGCAGTAAATATATTAATATGCATTAGACCTACTAATATGTACTTGTCCCCATTTTGTCTCTTGAACCTTCAAAATGGGTTAAACAAGGTGTAAATTATATCATGATCTTCGCAAAGTTAAATTTTTACCTTAGAATAAGAATATATGCCTAGAAAACTTGCACCATGGGAACATAATGTTTAACGGTGAACATAGTAGCACACACACAAAAAAGAGGAAATTGGGGACACGCCAAAATATAATCCTATATTATTAGCATTTATTTTACACTTTCTTTTTGAATGTATTATTTTACCCTTTTTTTTTTTCTAATACCCCGCTTTTTCCCTACCATGCTTGAATTTCAAAATTATTTATTTCACACTTTCTTTTTCAACGTATTATTTTACCCCTTTTTTCTAATACCCCGCCTTTTTTTCCCGCCCATGCTTGAATTTTAAACTTTGGTACATACCTTTGAGACAGAAGTTCATTTGTACCGCTTGGAAGAAGCTCCCAACGCCATAGTCGCTTTTACTCCACCTCCGATCCAAACTCAACCGTTTCCATTTTCATCTCCCATAGCTCGCATGAATCCGCTTTCTCATTTGGAATGGGAGGCAATGGAGCATTCGTGCTCAGAGCAAACCGTAAATAATGGCGAAAAAAAGAGGAAACAGCCATAGTCGCTTTCTTGAAGCTTTTGGTTTGATTTTGGGCCTACTTCCTGCTTTCTCGCCATGCCGCCCACGACTCCCTCCGGAGCGAGCCTCCATAATACGAGCTTTAGAGATGAAAACAAAGCAGGGAATCCCAGCCTTTGCTTCCGCCTTTGCTTTTGGCTTGCTTCTAGCTTTGAGAATCCGCCCTTGTTTTGTAAAATTCGACGGCATCCGGGCCTCTGGAAGAATCTGAGAGAATAAATATCCGGTGTGAAATTAGGATCGCCTTGGATCGGGATTTTGGGGCGGCATTTGAAGTCATCATAGAGTAAAATCCACGGATTGAAGCTCGATTCTCGGGCGTAGATTTCGGGAAGAATGGATTGAATAAATTTCGCTCCGGTGAGATTAGAAGGTCCGGGAGTAAGAGCCTTTGAAGAAGCAGTATACCAGTTATGCATTGTAAAACCACCGCCTTGAACTACCAAGTCTTAGGAAGTCGTTCCATACATAGGCTACTTGGCAATGGAATCCCCATAACCGTGAGTATTTGGCGAGTCCCAAGTATAAACAGAGTGATCATCCATTCCATGCTTAGTTTTTGAATACTTTGCCCACTCCAAGAATGAAGATTATCGCCACTTTCCCAGCCGCGATCCATTTGCTATAAACCGGCAGATTCATCTTGTATGGATCGTTGTGTGCTATTATTTGAAATGACAAGTAATGGCACAAATAATATTGCTACGAACCGATTTATTCCTCCGCATTGATCGGCCAGTGCTTAGTTGTATTCTGAATTCGACCTCTGAGGGGATTCGAATTAACTTGGAATACGATTTCAAAGTTCTTACCTTTCTTGTGCGGCCAGTCAGCCGCTATAAACGGATCAGGACTTCAAAATTGGTTTTGGCGAAGAGATCATTCTCAGGGAGCAATTGCAAGGACCTGCCTAAAATGCCAGCCAAAGTCATTCTTTGCCATAGTCTGCCATTTAAATCTCTGTCTTTTTAAGCCCTACGTTGATAAGCTAAGCTCTGCGTTTTGAAATAAGTTAGCATTTGGGTTTATATAGGAGCTCAAGGAAATCCTGCATGCCAACAATTCTCCCTAGCCAATCGTTGCCTTGGTTTAGCATCTTCGGTTCGGCGCCATGGCTTGCCTCAATGGAGCGAGAGGTGCTTATGTACTTTTAAGTAGGTCTTTTTTATTCCTTTATCCCCTTCCTTGGGATTAGAAGTTTCATCGAAACTATTTTCTTGGGCCCATTCTGCCTCGTGGAGGCGAGAAAAAGAAAGCTTTCTCTTGTTTAATTATTTATTGTGTAAGTAATTAATTAATTATATTATTAAGCTATTTAATTATATTATTTAATTAATTATATTTATTAATGTCGAACTTTAGTTTAGCCATGGAACCCCTCCTCCCCCTCCGTTCTTTTGTCATGTTCCCCTTTAGTACATTTCCCCTTTAGTTGTCTTTGGCTTTCCCTCCCCCTTCCCCCTCTCCCCCTTCCCCTTCTCCTCTTCCCCTCCTCTTGCCCCCTTGCCCACCTCCCTTTGCCCCTCCCTTGCCCCTCCTCTTGCCCCCCTGCCCCTTATTTATTATTTTGGAAAGGGTGGGGGAGACCCTTGCCCCCCCTTTGCCCCTCCCTCTCCTCTTTTTAACCATTATTTTGGAAAGGTTGAGGAGAGACCCTTGCCCCTGCTGCCCCAACCTCTCCTCTTTTTGCCCTTTTGCTCTTCTCTACCCTCCCCTCCTCGTTTGCCTCTTTGCTCTCTCTCCCCCTGCCCCTTCCCCCCCCCCCCTTTTCCCTCCTCCTTCTTCCAACATATCCCTCCCACGAGATTAGAAAAATTTCCCAAAATTCCCAAAATTCGAGATTTGTCCCACTTTAATTAAATACGACTTTTAACTCTTCTTGATCGAAATAATTTCTTAAGTTTAATTATATAAGTTTATCTTTAAATTAAGAGTTATTAGTGCAGAAAGTTGATTTCTAAACTAATTTTCACTTAAATCTATTTAGAATTACATTTCGAAAATATAAAATTTCAATTTTTAGTGATTTAATGAGTTTAAAATTTGGTAATCCAGATAATTTGTATTGATGGTTTGATAAGAGATTGACTTCAAACTATCATGAGGATTTCACAATATACAGGCTTTTGGTACTTTAAAAAATATTTAAAAATTAATTTTTAGGGTGAAATTACTAAAATGATAAAGTTTTGTTTTTAGAACAATTTTTTTAATAGTTTATTATTTGATGAAAGAAACCATAGTAGATTGGCCAGCATCAAAGAACGTCTTCAAAGTGAGAAGCTTCCTTGACTTAGCAGGCTACTACAAAAAATTTGTAAAGGTCTTCGCCAAGTGGGCATTCCCCTTGACGGACCTCATTAAGAATAAGAAAATAAATGACTGGGTAGCCCATTGGCTATAGAACATTCAAGCTTCTTTCAAAAAGCTCAAAGAAGCCTTGATAACGGCACCAATGCTCACCCTACCAGATCCAAACAAGGATAAGCTATTAGTAACAGGCGCAAATAGACTAGCAGTGGGTGGAGTTCTCATGCAAGAAGGAAGAGTAGTAGCCTATGACTCTAAGAAGATGAATGAGGCCAAACAATGCTATCCAATGCATGATCAGGAGCTTCTAGCAGTTGTAAGAGCTCTTCGCATATGGAGGCACTACTTGCATGTCAGGAAATTTCAGTTAGATACTAATCACCAGAACCTCCAATATATCAAAACGCAGCCACTCCTCAACTTAAGGCAGAGACAATGGACGTAATTTCTCGTAGAATATGACTTCAGATAGTATATAAGCCAGACAAATTAAATGTGGCTGCTGACGCGCTCTCTCGACGGCCTCAAGAGACGCGAGTGCATTGTAAGGCCATCTCCACTTAATCAAGCGAATTTGGCAAGAAGACAGAAGAAGCTATCCATTCGAGTACGGAAAGCATATATGAGTTAGTCTTTGCAAGAACGCAAGGACGGATAAGGAGAGAGAGGCCATCAAGCATTTTAAAAAGGAAGGCAATATTTTATATCATAAGAACAAGTTATGCGTACATGAAGCATCAAGAGTAAGGAAGCTAATTTTATATGTCACGCATAATAGTCCTATGTCAGCAGACAAAGGCAGAACAACTTCAAATCCCGGGAGCTTTGGAACTTTTGATGGTGCCAGACGCCAAGTGGGAAGTTGTCAGCATGGATTTCATAACGGGCCTTCCAAGGACAGCAAGAGGCTGTGATGCCTTAGTGGTTGTAGTAGATAAGTTATCTAGATGGCACATTTCTTGCCATGTCGTACCACAAACACAGCTTTAGATACAACCTTGTTGTTTACCAAAGAGATTTTTGGATTGCATGGAATACCCAGGGCGATCGTCTCTGATAGAGATCCGAAGTTCATCAGCGCCTTTTGGCAAGACTTCTTCAACACGATTTGCACCAAGTTGTGGATGAGTTCTGCTTATCATCTGCAGATTGATGGGAAAACAAAGCGCATCAATAGAATCTTGGAGGACATGTTGAGAAACTATGTTTAGAACAAGCAATCCAAATGAGTCGATTACATCCACCTAGCCGAGTTTGCATACAATAGTATGAAGCAAGAGTCATTGAAGATGTCTCCCTTCATGATTAATTACGGTTATCAATGCTTTACCCCAAATACGTGGCACTATCCAGTGTCCAAGGTGGAAGTTTCTCAACAACTCCTGAGCAGCTTGTGGAAGAAGTGTGAGGATATCTTCTAGCAGCGGCATGTCAGAAGAGTCTAGCAGATAGAACTCCACGAGAGTTTGTTATAGGAGATAAAGTTTGGTTCAAGAAAAAGGTGAAGCAAGCGAGATCTGTATCGACATTTGTAAAAAACTTGCAACAAATTGCAAGAGTCTTTAAAGATTGTTACGCGAATAGGGAGCCAATCATATAAGCTTGACTTATTTGCTCGTCTAAAAGTTTATAAGGTTCTACATAAGCTTATTAAAGAAGCATGCTCTAAACCCGGAGGAAGGTTTGGAGACTCCAACATTGTTGGAAATGATAGAGGAGCAATAGCCTTACCGAAATTGAAGATGAAAATCCTCTAAACAATAACAAAAATGTTATGGAAAAGCAAGCGATCGAAGATGCCATCCAATTTGGGGATACTAATCAAATTGGCGTTTTACCAAAACCACTTGATAGCAATGCAAAAGTAGCAGCAATCTTACTTGCTAGGCAACAAATACTGTAAGAATATCTTCTCTTATTCTCCTTCTTTTTCATATTCTCTCTTTTTCATACATCTTTACTCTTTTCATGTCCTTAAAACGTGGTGATTGGGGTCCTCCTATCTTTTCCCTTTTTTCATGTCCTTAAAAGTGGTGGTTTGGGATGTTGTTGGGTCGGACTCAAGTCCGTGAACTTTTACTAATGAATTGTTTTCTTAACATTCCATACTCTTTAGGTTTGAGTCAGATCCTCCTATCTTTTCTCTTTTTTCACGTCCTTAAAAGTGGTAGTTTGTGATGTTGATGGGTCAGACTCAAGTCCATGAACTTTTATTAATGATTTGTTTTCTTAAATTTTTGTACCCTTTAGGTTTGAGTCAGAAACCGATGGGGATGGCCTTCATCAATCTAGAGTTTTAGGAGATACTCCCACTGAGGAGTTGGACCTCGGGTGGCCTCTAAGAACCTAAAGATTTGCATCGGGTTGAGTTAGATCATGATGATGGAGATCATGGTGATGGAGATGACACGAATAACATAGAGGAGGTGGGAAATGATGCAAATAATCTAGACGAATATGATAGACCAGATGGAAGAAACTCAGAGACACAAGAAGAATATATTATTACTAACCCATGTGTTCATATGAAGCTATTGATATTAAGCCCGTGCTAGAAAGGATGTGTGTCTATCAACTCTGTGACGCTGATCGAGACGAAAACTAGGCATATATTTCCAAGGGGGAGTCACTCAGAAGAACCCCCCAAACCACGTGCGTAAACACGAAGGGGTTACTTTTGTGGGTTCTTAGTATGTATACCTACGGTACAATGTACCTTTTTTTTTTGAATTCTTCGTACACTAACAGAGAGGGGTGCTCCGTGGCGGGGAACCGAACATGGTATGATATGGAGAGCGCTTAGTGATTCAGCAGCCTATTTGTAGGGGCATCAATCAGATTGCAACATTAAAATTACTGGTAATGTCTTTGTTTTGTTCTACTCGTTTTTTTTTCCTTGGATGGGATTACAAATTTGAAAACGATTTGGCTTCCTCTTGAGATTTTTTTCATCTTGTTTGGAGGATGGGTCACGAATGCTGGAACGATTTGGCTGCCACAGGTTCCTGACATATACATATTGGGGGTATATGTAATGTTCACAGAAGGTCGTATACGAGGGGTTTTTTAATTGATAAATGACGTATAAAATTGGGAGGGGGTATATGCATGCAAAATTTGAAAATCGTATGGTAGGGGTTTTTTTTATAAAAGTGTCGTATATAGGGGTTTTTTTACAACCCTATGTACGCAGGTAGCATATCCCCTATAGGATAGGTGCACCCCCCGGGTATATTTCTTCGTCCTTGAGTTCTTGGCTACTTTCAGATGTGTTTAAAAGTTTTTGATGCGGCTGTTTGGTCAGATCAGGATTTGAAAAGTATCAGATCAACTCTAATTACATTTCTTCTAGATTCAATCATGAAATCCTTTGCTTTTATTTGGACACGAATTGAGCGTGTTAGATCCTCTATTACCCTTCGTAAGTATGGAAAGACATATTTATTTATTAAGACCTTGGAAAGGGTTTCTGATAAGCATTTTGATAAATATAACTCAAAAAATACATCTATAGTTGATAACTATGCTTATAAGTGCTACTATAACTTGAACAATTTTGTAGAACCATATTTGTATCTAATTATATGGCAGATGACTATCTGATGGGCGAGTCGTTGCCAAAGTTACAGATTGTAAGTGCATCAGAAAACCTTGTGAATGCTTTGGCAACTTTTTTAGAAATGAAGAAAACTCCTGATGATGCCGATATGATAGAGATTCTGGATAGAAGTTCATGATACATGTAACTCCTGATGATGTCAATGTGATAGAGATTCTAGATAGAAGGTCGTTCATAATACATGAGCAGTGGATTTTAATACAAGAGTCTTTCTAGAACTACTAGAAGTGGAAAACATATGGAAAGGACCACACTCATGTGAATCTCCTAAACAACTCAAAATAGAATACATGTTTGGAAAAGAACCGCCCTCATGGGCATCTCTTAAACAACTCAAAACAAAATACATGCTAGAACCACCCTTATGGGCATTTCTTAAACAAGTCAAAACAGAATACATGCTGATTTGCTGATCAATGAAACCATTATAAGCGGGATTAAAAAGCCTCGCCCTTTCCGATTTTCGAGGAAAACCCATAATCATAATAGGATCACTAACCAGGCTAAGTTCCTAAAGATGAACAAGTTACTCTCAGACTTACTAGCCTTGTTGGATTGAGTACATAGGTATAGTTCATGCTCCTTGACAGGAGAAAAGCACAAAGTTCATGCCAACTCAACCTTAGCAATCTTCTGACAAGAGTCTAGGCTCCACTTTCAACTTGGCGGATCAAATGCGGCGACCTCCTAGCTTGGTATCTGCAAAACAAAACAAAAATGAGCTAAAAAGGCCCATCGGGCTCATCCAGGCTTCAGGGCTTCCACATAGGCGCAAGGGCCCACAAAGACTCTAGGGTCTCCAACCAAGCACAAGGGCCTCCATCCTGGCACTAAGGCCAACAACTGGCTTGCAAGCCTCCAACTGGTACTAGGACCAACAACGAAGGAAAATTCTTAATAGAAAACAAGGGCGGGTGGGGTTGATACTCCAAGAAGCAAGAGATGCTCGTTGAGGAAGCTGATGAAGGGAACATGCGAGACTAGGGACCTAAACAGGGAGATATCACAAAAGACAAAATAACTACCAAGTAAGTTGAAGAACTTCATTTACCTTCAATTCCTTGAAACTACTAGAAGTATAAAACATATGGAAAGAACCACCCTCATGGGCATCTCTTAAATAACTCCTGAAAAAGAGGCAGAAAGTGTGTACCGCTAGAAGTGATAAACTCTAGTAGAGGTTCTGAGTTTGACAGTTGAGGAAAGGCCTAAACAGTGAGAAACTAGAAGCTGTTCAGGTAAGGCTGGAATCACGTAGCCATCTTTAGCAGACTCAGAGGACCAATCCCCATGGGATTTAAATAAACGATCTGGAACATTAAAAGCTGTAGCAATAGTAGCTCCACCTCGCCTACCAGATGAGTACCAAAGGCATCAGGGTCTTCTCCAATAGATTGCAAGCAATATCGAAACCATGAGCGAATGGTGGAGTAAGAGATCCCTTTCCTACGAAGTGACAGATGAAGAGCATTGAGTACCACGGAAAAGAAAATCACCTGATGGACAATTCAAATCCTCAAACTTTTCCATATAGATAAGTCACTCAAGCAATTGGACTGAATAATATGAACCCCCCACCCAAACGGGCAATAGAAACCCAAGAATCTACAACATTTTGATCAGTTTTAAAGGATTGGATGTAAAGACTAACATGAGAGGGAAAGCAAATTATTTCATACCAACGTAAAGAAAGCAATTCAGAGCTATGCAAAAAAGCAGAGCCGTGCAGCGCATGGCATCCAACAATGTAGCTAAAGGTCCTGCAAAGTAATAATAATGCTCTTAACCATGTGGGGTAACAAAGGTTGCTTCTTGTTGATACTAGAGGAATGCTACGCTTGGCTAGATCATGGACTAGGGAAACAATAGAATGTTCAGTAGGTTTACTCAGACCAGCTACCTGGTGATGGAAGGCAATGGATGCTAAGAAATTTTTGACTTGTGAAAGAGAAGGTGAGGACGATAAAATCTTAGTGGTGTAAAGACAAATAGTCATGGAAGATGTGGGCAAAAAGAGATTTTTAAACAAGCACCAAATCTTTAAACTCATACCAAGGTTGACGGTAAGATTTTAAAGTGTTTGGTGCCCTTGCACTCAGTGGATAACCCTTCAGTAAGGACAATAAATGACCTATCTCCATATACGAATTATCCATTGACATCCAAAACTCAGAATTGAAAACATCTGAAACAAAAAACAAAAAACACAAAACTCACAATGTCAGAAACACGAAGTTGAAGCACAATCATCGGACTAGTAGGTTTTCCACAAGGTAAAGATGATCTAGAAGCACCATGCAAACCATGTCCACCAGCTGGAAAATATAAATGATCTACAAAGCAAGCAAGCCAATTTCCAGACTCATCATGAAGGACTGAGCACCAAGGGGCAGACTCCCAATGAAAAATGACTAAGATGATATCACACTTACATGCAAGGGCAAAGGCAACAGTGTTAGCTACAAAGCTCAGAGGAGGAAACCAATAGCTGTTAGAGTTGGACCATGACTGAGAAAAAGCATGGGGAGATGATAAAATACCAGGAAGAAGGTGCCAACAATTAAAATTAGAAGTACGAGCATTATAAACATTGGCAAAACGGTCCCAATCATGATGTCCCCATGTCTCAAATCTATCAAAGAAAAAACTGCATCAGATAACATATAGTCATCAAATTCAACAAGTTTTGATAGATAGTCTGCCCATTGGTTTAGATTCTGAGGAATCCAGGCTGGTTTAAGTGTCATTCTATATTTAGAGCACAAAATAAAGATCCTGATACACAGGAATGAAGGTGAATAACATGGGATCCACTTTTTTGAAAGGATAAAGTAAGCATTTAAGGAATCATCAAAGGCTGTAACTTGAGAGTTTTGCAAGGACAAGGCACGCTTCTCAAGGAAAAGTGGCAAAGCTGAAAGCTCACGGGCAATTGAGGATGAAGCTTTCTCGGCATCAGAGAAAGAGCCAGCAAATTTTGCACCCGGAAAAGCACCATGGAACCAAACTCTCCACCTTGAGTTACTAGCATCATAACATAAGGAAATGGAAGGGCTGAGGAGTTCCCAAATGTATGCATTATTGAGGAGATCAAAAGAAGAGAACCAAAGGTAAATCTCAGCATGCTCATGTGGGGATAACCGCAAAAGTTGGGACCAAGATATAATGGAAGCATAAAGGTTAATAAGATTGAAAGGTAAGAGTTTAGAAAAAGGGCTAAAAACCATACGGAAAGACTCGATCATACCCATAAAAGAGGATAATGTTCGTGCTGGAATGCAATCAACAGCAAGGAGCTTCGATGCTAGGCTAAAAAAAATTTGGTGCCTTGCAGGGGCAATGGATAAGAAACTTGAGGATGAATCAATTGTGAAGCCCAAAAATTTGGCCACATGCGAACATTCTAGATGGCACTTATACAGAGCTAAAACAAAGCCGGCTGCATCGATCTGTATCACCAAGGCTCTTAAATTCTCAAAATTAGAGACATGAATAGAAAATAAGAAGCCATCAATATAGGGGATGCAATGACATCCTTTAGAACGCCATAAATGCCCCAGTTATCGCATTAGTTTGGTAAATACATAGTGTGCAGAAGAAAGACCAAATGGCAAGGATGTAAACATGTCATAAGTAACCCTCGAACTCAAAGCCAAGGTATGACCAACAAACATGGTTAATACCAACTTGATGGTATCCAGAGTGGAAATCAAAGGTAAACAAGGCATCATTAGGTTTGACAATATCACAGACTTTCTTTATACTCTCATATTTAAAAGGAATATGTGTTGACCAACTATTAACATAACGAGTCCAAAATAAGATGTAATTTATTTCTGACTTTATGCACCACGCTCAAAGACGAGCACATGAAGGAAATTGATTTTGAGACAGTAGCAGCGCTCGAGGCAAGTAAGTCCTTGATAGCACCCCGAACAAACGAGTGCGAATATTTGGAGGGTTTTTTTTGGAAGGGTTTAGAGGGTTTTTTTAGATTGTCACATCAAATTCTGCTTTTGCCATTGGTTTTGAGGTGTAGAAGATGTAATTGAAGACTCCATACTATAGAAAATAACACTGCATTAAAGTATGTAGAAGTAGTTTAAAAGAAATAGTTTGAAGTGAACTATGGAAGATCCCATTTAGAGCGAATAGAGTCAGTAACTAGAACATCACATCCCTTAATGGATTTCATGGATAACACAAATTTTCCTTTCTCAGGTAAATAACCATCATTACGAAGTATATCCCTCATCTTAGTATCACATCTTGACACAGCACGTATGGCCTCATTCCGCAAGATACGGCAAAGAGGTATCTTGGGAGGTTCTGATCCTCTCTCGATGCGACATTTACTCATTATGTCAGCCACCATCTCAATGAGCAAAACCTACACAAATTTCATGGTTACATATTTCCAAGCGGAGAAGGAAAATGATCTAATTAAACAAATGACATAGGCTGGGCAAAATTACGGATCGATTGGCGGTCATATCCTGGACATCATTTACTAGGCCTTTCTCTACCATTGGACTTTCTGTATCTTTTGCCATTGCTAAATCGGTGAATGCTTTTCACGGGTTTATACTTTTTTTGTCACCTATTGATACCTCTAGTGAACCCGAAAGTGCTTCTTACACGCCTTCTCTTTGGGGGTGTGTAAGCAAGAGGGACGAATGGGATGGGAGTTTTGTTTCTAGTGTAAACCATAACCGAACATGTCCTTGAACATCACAACACATAATCTTCAAGAAGAACATTATTTTTTTTTCAAATAAATTTTGTGTTTACCGGTGTGTCTGGAGCCCCCCATAACTATGCTAGAACAAATAATCGATGGTCCAAACCGAAGGCTGATTCACTCGCAATATTTAAAGTGCCAAAACATGTTAGACAATGAAAAATACATAAGGAGGTTTCTCAACAAACAAAATAATCAAGGTATATCTGCTTCGAAGAAAACTACCAACAGGACTTGGAAGCCAGAAATTTGTATAAGTAAAATGGGTTCATCTCTTCGGTTATGCCAGTGGGAAGAAAAGATACAGCTGAGGCAAGATGATGGAGGCCAAAGCATATACTATGATTGTTTGCTACATACAAGATAATGCTACCTTAATGCAAGCAAAAGTAGCATTAAGACGGATAAATGATTTCCTGATTGAAGAAGAATCAAATCCTAGTACGAATAGAAATATAAACAAGCAAACAGATCGTTTTGCATTTGCTATTAAAAATGGAGCCTTCAGTTGGGATGCTAATGTAGATATTCCTACCTTGATCGAACATCAACCTCTTGGGTAAGTGAAGGAGAACTTGTTGCGGTGTGTGGGCACGTTGGTTACGGAAAGTCGACTCATATACAATCGATATTAGGAGAAGTCCCAAGAGGTTCGGGAACTGTAAGCCTATTCATTTTCCCATGTTTAAGACATATTTTCATTAAAACATCCTAACTACGCCATGTACAATTACCGATTAAGTTTGAAGGGATCAATAGCCTATGTTGGCCAAAACGAAGATGGGTACAAAGTGGGACCGATGAGAGACAACATCTTATTTGGTCTGCCTATGAAGGCTGCGATATGAGATGACAATTCAGCGGCATGTGCATTAAAGGACGACTTGAGTAGCTTTTCACATGGGGACCTCACCGAAATTGGGCAGGGGAGGATTGAATTTAAGTGGTGGGCGAGAAGCAACGTGTTCAACTAAGCTGGCGTGCCTTGTATAGCAATCTTGGCGTATTTTTTGGATGATCCTCTTAGTCTTTGTAGATCAGAAACCGTTGCAATCTTGTTTAAGGTTTGCTCTTCAAACTGAATACAAGAACCGACTATTCCTTATGTAGTATATCCGTGCATTTATCTTCCGAGTTAAATCTTTGCAGGTTTATCCTTGAGGCACTTTCCAAGAAAACTACGATATTGGTTACTCACCACCACAGCACAAAGCCTGCAATCGGGCGAATTCAAAAGAAAACAGACAAAGTATTCATGCTATACTATAAGATCTCTACGCCCATACACAAATTCCGGAGTATTTACATTTGCAAAATCTGTAATCTTTGCTATGTCGGGAGCCCCCCGCATCGTTTGTCCCCTTACCGAAACATGGAGGAGCGCCGCGCACTTCAAGTCCAAAAGGCACGGCGTTTTCCCGCCTAGCCGAGTATGGAGCTGAAGATATAATTTGAAGGAGCTATTTCAAGAACTGGATTGCACAAATAGTTGGAGCGGCAGCCGCCCGCACTTCGGTGCGGAAGGCCCCATTAGGATCATGAAGAAAGTATTTTTCAAAGGAAAGGCGGATCTTGCAAATGTAGTTGAAAAAAAAAAAGCTTAAGACACCATATTCCGAATGGAGCCCGCATTTAGTCCGGATTGCACAAAAACATGGAGGAGCCCCGCCCAAGACTCGACCGAAGGCGAAATTTTTTTTCAAATCAAAGGAAGAAGTACGAGAAAAATCAAAGAAGAGTATTTACCGGTTGCGAGATCCTCGTAATAGCGTTGTCTGAGGAGCCCGGTCGATGATTAGCTATACGAAAACATGGAGGAAGCCCGCCCGCGCACTTTCGAAGGCAATAGCCAGGCGTTTTCCACCCGAACGTTGTTTTTTGAAAATGTCCACTTTTTTTCCAATTTTTTTTCCAAATGGACTTAGATTTTTTAACAAATGAAAGTCGACTTTTTTAAAATGATAGAACAGTTTTAAAGGAAGCACAATTTTCTCGTTTTGCAAATAAGCGGACAATTCTATAACGTATATAATTAATGTGGTTAAATTTAAACGGGCAAGAAAGGTACAAATTTAATTATCTTCTGAAATTGTAGTAGTGCATTTAAGCTAATTATGATTATTAAATTGGCCCAAATTTAATGTGCTAAGGGATTTAATGTGTTAACGGATTTTCTTGTATTAGCATTCTAGTTTCGCAGAGGGTGTGTTGTCTGTGTAGCACAAACTTTTTCTTCAAGCAATGGCTGCAAACAATTGTGAGATTCTTGCTTTCACTGCAAATGACATGATAGTCACATCACCGAGGTAAGCGATTGAGAATGGTATCTTTTCGAGGAATGGAGAATGTCAACCGGTCTAGGAAATGGGCATGTGATAGTTTTCAATTTAAGTAGTGAAAAATTGTGTGTTGTGCAATCCACGAATGGGAGAGCATCCGCGGTCCTTCTTGAAGAAGTTTTGAGTCAAGAGGGGTGATAGTGTGTATGTGGCCCTATCATGTAATGGAACTTTGTAACGAAAGGCACTCCTATTTCCACTGAGGTCAGCACTCCTCATGCACCTATAATTGTTGATAGTCCGACCCAACATATTCTTGAGAGCAATGTAAACATTGTATCCACGTTTCAGACAGTAGTTGAAAGTTTTGGATCTAGCAAATTGAAAAGATTGTGTTCATCTGTTTCTGCACCAACATCAGTAAGATGTCTACCCTCCCATTACAATGGCAATGTAGTATTGAGCTGCCTCCAAATGAATTGAGTTCTATGGCGGGGCATGGAAAGAAAGGTCGATCCCACATCTATGGACCAAACCCGAAGACAAGTCATCCATTCGATGGCATAGTTAAATATTCTAAGTGTTGTGGTCATTTAAGGTGCATGAATCCGACATGTGACTATTTTCTTTCTAGAAGTCTACCAAATGATGTCGGTGGAAAGGAACTATGAAGCAACAACTGCGCGGTTGGCCCCATATCCCATCACATGGAGTGCTTGCTTGTGCATCTTTGTGAGGAGGCCAACATGCACGGCACTATCTTTGTTATGTGATATATTATGTTATACCGCAGGTTAAGCCACACATACAAGATTAACCCTTCATCTTTGGTACACATAACCATCTTTATCGGGACTCCTCCAAACAAGTGAAAGAATTAAATTTGCTACACCAAATGGTGAATAGTAGACTTAATGCTTCAATAGGAAGCAAAAAGGGCAAAACAGATTCAGATGGAGGTAGCCATGGAGATCACTATCAACAACTTGTTGACAACTCTTGATTGTGATGACATGGGTTGTGGGGGAGAGATAGAATAGACAATGCTGTTGAAGCAACTTCAACCTCTTTTGCAATAAAAAAGGTATTCTTTCTCACACGGGTTACCTTTCAATTGTAACTATTTGATTATGCTTCTTTTTCTAAATGTGGGTTTTGTTGTAGGATCACGCCGATTGGATAAATAAGAGTCTTGAAAAAAGTCCACCAAAAAGATGAAGTTGGAAAGATCATATACTTAAAAACACTACAAATATCAATTTTTTCATGGTTCCAAGTTTCCATACCAACTTCATGGCGAGGACAATGAATGATGTTATGTCTTCAAAATATTCCCAACGGGGCGGTTCACGGAGTGGAGCTCGTCAGCGAAATCGTCGGGGAGGAGACTTAGAAGACTCTTGGGTCCATTTGACCCGCGTAAAATACCGCTTGTTGGGTGGACTACTTTGGCATGCCATGTATTAATGCGACCCTAGGTATATTTGTTTTTCTTTCTACTTTTTTTTTGAAGCTGTGTCATCAATATATTAAAAAAGAATGGTAATGTTACAAAGCAAAGTGAGGAGGAAGGAGAACTGCCCCAAAGAGCTAAAAGCAGTCATGGTACTAAAGAACTCAACACCCTTTCGGTTCAAAGGATTCATGGCGAGCCGAAGCTCAAGCTAATTGGAATGCCATTAAAAATGTGTTCAATGATGGCCCAGCCCATGGAAGGAAAGGAATGTGGTTGTAAATTCCATTGGGAGCGATGTCTTCAAAGACACACAAATAAGTACATATCACAAGAACATAGACAAAGAGCATCCGAATTTGTCTGCGGGGGCACGGAGATCCGCACTCTTGCGGAGAAGATCTTTGAAGTTGCTTTTGAGAATATTGTCAATTGGTGGCACGGAAAAACTAGCCCTTGACATAAGTTCCTTAGGCTCATGGCTAGCATGGTGGCATCAAAGAGTGGCGGATGGGGCAACTTTATGGAGGATGGAGTGAATCTAGCAACCTGCAGCTCAAATCCCTAACACCAATCTATTTGAATGCGTGCATGCTAGTTGGTTGGCATCAAGAGGGTATGTGAATAAATTATCCTTGTGCGATGCATGCATGCGATCTGCCGGCGAAGGCTGTCTTTGCAAAGTGCAAAGTGCAAAGCCATAGAGAACATAATTTTTTGTTGGAATAGGTCGGTATAGATACTTTGATCTTGCAGAAATGGGCACTTCAATGACTAGTAATATTACCCGATGCTTGTGTCGTCATTGCCGATGAACTTCGGCAGGTTTTACATAGTGGAATCTGACCCATTCATGCCGGTTCGGGGAGAAATAATCGAACTATTCTAAAAAGGACCAGAGATAGCACGTAATATAGCAAGGATGTAGGTTCCGGGTAGTCATCGTCCCGACAAGAGGGGCCCATACTCGCTCTAGAGTTAGATGCTTCAACAAAACGGAATATAATTTTTGATGATGCTACATATCTTGTCTGAGGAGTATGATATGCCGCTTGAGGAGGATTGGGCTATCAGAAAAAAACCTGGTAGTAAAATAAGATGTCAAGATAGAATCAAGTCCAATGGTCGAAGATGCAATTCTGAAATTAATAGGGTACGTACTCAGAATCCACTATTGCACCATGCTTCACTGGGCAAAGGAAAGCAAATGGTAGAGAGGTCACACAAAGGTTTTGGTTTTGTCCTCAAAATGTGCAGCATACCTACTATCCAGTTGCGGGCATCATAGCCACACCTACTAAATCCAGGCCATTGGCACAGTGGCAAGGGTGTAACTATCACTCTCTGCGAGTTGGAAACATTGGAGAAAGGAAACTTTTCTATTAGAGGGATTAATCCAAGGAGCTCAATTCCCAATGTGACTAGTGTGAATTCTCCTACTGTTAACAGCTCTTCCCACTTCATGGAACGTTTTGGGAAAGCGCGATGAGCAGACGAGGAAGCTTTATGTAGAAGCTGAAACAAAGCTTAATCAACCTTTACAAACGGAGTGCGATATTGAGTCCATAAAGGTCAATATCCACCACGGATGATGTTGAGTACCAGGTGAATCGACCCGGATGAAACTTATCTGATGAGGTGCGCAAGCATCCCACATGCACATGCGGTTTCATGGGCGAGAAGGCGAAAAGGTATATATTCCATGCAAACATCGATGTGCGTATTTCAAAGTCCTCAACCATGACCCTAGGTTTTTTTGGACATCATTCAGCACATGTTGGAGAGAGGATGTTCTCACGTGAGGCTCCTTCCTTGAGGAAGAATGGCCGTTTTTTGTCACGAACTTTTCATATCAAATTCTAATAGTTAATATGTAGCATAATAGCGGGGGGTTTCCTTTGTGTTTTATGCGCTTTTCACAAAAGGTTTTCCTAAGATTTCATGGCGTATTGAATGGATGTACTAATGCGTACATCTAGAGTGCACCATTTCTTAGTTAGTTGATTTAGCCTTTTTTCAATGGTCCAATATCCAAGGGCTCACAACAAAAAGCCCTCTTTTTATTTTTAGGGGCTCAACATGCAAGCCTCGTGGATAGCATTGCTTACAAATCTGCCTCGTGGATAGCATTGCTTACAAATCTGCAACAAAAGGGATTAGCAAGATAAGATTGGCCCTTTGAATGAGTAGGAGGAGATGCCCCTTTTTTTCAATCTAAGGATGAAGAAATTGGAAGTGCAGCTTTTTCTCAGAGTTTCCATAGTTGCATCGAGAGTCGGTACTCTAGATGGTATTCATTTGTTAAAGGCAAAGCTTAGTTCCTCCAACAACAAACGATTGACTGCATGCCATTCGCACTCTACCACGATGCTTATGATGCCGACCTTGGCGGAATGAAAAGGAACTGCAAGCTTGTGTCGACCCTAATAAAAAGCTTTGGCCGGTGTGTGGTTGTCCGTATGGATATGGTTTCTAAGGAATGTTGAGAGTGATCCGTTATTTTATGAAGACCCCAGGAGTTTGGAGTTCTAAATAAATAGACATCGAGAACCTTTGTGGATGAAACAATTTTTGTTAGCGTAGTCTGAGAAGAGCATGTCACGGCTATTGGTTCTTCAAAGCATAAGCTTTTCAGATTGTGCAAACATTTTGGTCATATGCAAATGCAATAAAGCGAGGGAGTAGAATTTTGGGATGTCCAAATATGTCTTATTTCACGACCATCTTCTCGGTTCAACAAAGACATGCAATTCTCCCTTATACAATTGTTACCTTTGCCAGATTTTGAGAAGACCCTCTGCATAGATATTGTTTCCCGAATCGCCCAACCAAAGCCAGGTCTTTTTAGATTCCTCGGCCCTGTAAAAAGCGGCAGAGAGTTACACCGCGGCTCAACTTTAGCGGCCCGAAGATATATTACCATGCTCATTCCTTATGAAGATGGAGCAATGGATCTAACCAACCATCATCTTGTAGGGTTTGATCTCGCCATATTTATAACATGTCAACACCTATCAAAACATTTGTTCCTTGCCCTATTTACGGCCGTGCTTATCGCTTTTTTGAGCAGGATGTATTTCAAAATGATTATTTGCCTCAACCCGGACTGGAGCTCGTTTACAAACTGTAAAGTCATTTTATTAAACTTTATTTCAGATTTGCCCCTGCAATAGATTGAGAAGATCTTCTTTGCTTGTTCTAGTCCATTTGCGGCCCTCAATTAGTATCTTCCATACACTAGAGCTCTAGAGCTGGCGATTCCAAATTGTAAGTGATTGGAACTTCATTTATTTCACCAAAAATTGGGTGTGAAGCTGATTAATTGTCATGATTATCCATATTATGTTCTATCTTGGGTCTTAAGGCATGGCCCAAATCTATGCTTGTTCATACCATCACGAGGCATTAGGGAATCAAAGGCTCTATTTTCTCCATTGGCATGAGAATCAAAGGCTCATGGGACCTATGCCTGGTAAAGGCTCATCACAGTAAGGCTACTCTGAAAGCAATTAAGAAAGAAATTGTTAGAATACCTTATACTTCAATCCATTTACGAGGTTCATTAGGATGAAGTTATTGCTTTGCCTAAAAGGCAATTAGGATGAAGTTATTGCTGCACAAAAAGGCAAATATGGGCATCTATTTACGGCGTGCACACTTATGTTCACATTTGACATTAGTTCTTTTTCTTGTTGGTATTTAAATTTGACATTAGTTCTTTTTTCTGTTGGTATTTAAATTAGTGTAATAAATTAACGTTGTTGTTTGTTGCTACTTAAATTAGTGTAATAAATTAACATTGCTATTTATTGCTCTTTGTAACAAACAAGCTACTTGTTCAATATGACTTAAACTCGTTCTTATATGTTTCTTATGTTTAGAAATATGCTTGTCCTTGCATTATGGTTATTTGGCTTGCATTGATACCAGCACATGTTACCATATGCACTAGCATATGCATGACAATGTCTTCGATTTACAATAGTTTACATGATTCTTGTATTGCAATATTCAAATTACGATAATGAATATAATGAATATAATGATTACACAAAATGTACTCATATAGTTGTTTTTGCAATGGAAATAATTTATTTGTCTTGATGTTATTGTGCTTTTTAATAATTAATATTTAGGCCCATAAAGTTTACCTATATTTTGCTTTAGTTAGGGCCCGAAGGGCTCAAAATTTTTAATATAACAATCAACACACAACTACCATTAACATTATTAACACAAACCATTAACATCAACAACATATAAAAATTAAATCCCCAACACATAACAACCATTGACATTAACAACCAACACATAACTACCATTGACATTATTAACACAACCATTGGGTCCAACACATTTTTAAATTAAAATCCCCTTAAACCCCTTTGGTTTGGGTGCATATTCACCGGGTGGCCGTGGGCAGCCAGAGCCCTCGTGAATTGTATTTTGCGTCTGAAATCAACACCATATAGTATTCCGCTTGAAATCTTATAGTATTTTGCGAACCTTGTTATACAGTATAGCAAATTTTGTACTTGCATACCCCACAAACGAGGAACTTTACGTACGGTGTAGATTAAGGAATAAGGGGTGAATATGCCTATCCAACAGCACTGTATATATTAGTGAATGTATGCAATACATATAATATTCAGTCCATTTTGATTTTGCTATACGTTGACTCGTACGGAATTCATTCTGGTATATGTTCATTCTAATACATGTTACCAAAAAAATGGCAACTAGTACAACATGCCATAACAAAATATTATAAGGAATATTCTCTTGTAAAACCCTCTACGCCATCCACAAAAAAACCCTCCAAATAAAATTCCCCGAACAAACTCTGCATGTTGCTGCACCGGCTTATGGTTTGGCTGAGACCAAGGTTGACTAGGGGGACCATGTAGCCAAGGGAATACCCATTACTGACCCAATCAAGCACTATCGCGGATGAACAGAAGGATTTCCAAAATGCCAAATGGTCTTTCAATCTATTGCGCAAATAAGTCACTGATGGATGCAAGCTTTGTGTAGGCGGTGTGCTTTTATCTGTAACAATGCAACACCCTACTCAATTAGCAACCATAAACAATGTCACCATGCATCTAGCTTGCTCGCACCACCCATAATCCCAGCACAACAAAGTCCATATAAGCATAATAAAGGCTAAAGATAAGATAGAATATCTTAACCCAACAAGAAGACAAAGTTAACATAAGAAACCAACTAGAATAGATGTGCATCAAACAATTAAACAAAGGCTAAAAATAAGATAGAATATCTTAACCAATCAAGGAGCCAAAGTTAAAATAAGGAACTAAATAAAATAGACGTGCATCAAATAAAACAACCAAAATAGAACTCAGAGACAGAAGGAAATGCACATGCATTCTAGCAGCGATCATATATGGGTTGAGGTATAGAAGAAAAGGCTAACCATACCATGCCTAGGCGAACCAGGGACTGATCCAAACATCAATCAGGCAGAATACATTACAGGGTGCATCAATCAAAGATCCAAATCACAGAAAAATAGCAGGTAGACATTAAATTCTTGGGACGCCTGACACCTGCTTTAAATCAAACTGAACTAGTTTTGAAGATAAGGCTGAATTCGAAGGTCTGACAGGCTAGCTATTAAGCCTGTATAAAATCAAAGCTAAAGCCATGAACATGCACTTATAGACAGCACTGAAATGCGAGATGTTACTAAGACTAAATTGTTGCAAAAGAATTATATGTAACCATCTCAATTGGACAAGAGCACCAACATAAACATGAATCCTTACAATAATCTAAATTTGCTTGGACTTACACACCTTGCATAGAATACTTCCATTTCGTCCAAAAATGCAGAATACAACAAACTGTCTGAAAAGATCTAATATCTAAAGTACATATTGATATATGAGTCATGACCAGGAACCACATGACCTAATATGTAATTTAAACTTGCAGCAGACTTATAGCATATCCAACTAGGAAATGGAAAAATTGTAATAGGCATATGCTGACTGATCTATAGCAAAAATGAAATATGGGAAACTAAGGCTGAAGCGGTACTGATTACTTGCAGCCTTCTAAGATCCCTTATATTTAAAAAGAGAAACATATGTTGATTACTTGCAGCCTTCCAAGATCCCTTATACTTAAAAAAGAGAAACATATAAAACAAGAGATACATGAGAATTTGCAATTTTACAATCTTTTATGCGAAATCTCTCAAGCATACTTTCAATATGCATTCTTTGGCTTAGTGATAGAGTTTTGTTGCTCCTATTCCTGTATACTTTTATATCTAGAAATCTTTTCAACTCGTTAAGATCTGTCATTTGGAACCTTTTATACAAAATATATTTGCAGTGATTGAGAACCTTGTTTCCTTTTGCAATCATAATATTATCATCAACATAAAGTCCAATGATGCACCACTTATCTCCATCTTTAAACCTGTACAAGTTCCCATCATAGTTCAATTTTTTAAATCCATGTTTTAGCAAATAATTGTCCATACATTTGTACCATTCCCTTGATGATTGTCTTAAACCATATACTGCTCTTTTCAGTTTCCATACTTTTCCATTTCTTGTTTCAAATCCTAGTGCTTGTTTTGAATAAATTTCTTCCTCAAGTTTTGCATTCAAAAAAACTGTCTACATCCATGTGATGTATTTCAAGATCACATGAGTTTGCAATTGCAAGAAGTATCCTTAAACTGTTTATTTTAACCAGAGGTGAGAAAGTTTCATGTCCCCTTTGTTGCGTGAAACCCTGTGCTACTAATCTAGCCTTAAACTTATTTGGCTTTCCTTCATTTCCAGGTTTTATTTTAAAAACCCACTTGTTCCCAATAATGTTTTTATCTGCAGGGTTATCCACAAGTTTATATGTACCAGTTCTTTTGAATGCACTCATTTCTTCTTGCATAGCTTCTAACCATTGCTTTACATGTCTCCCACTTACTGCTTTATGATAGCTTTTTGGCAGCTCTAGATTTTCTAAAATCAAAATGTCAAACACACTATGAATTTCACCTACGTGAGGCTGAAATCTCTTACTCTTTCCCATTTCATTTCTGCCATGAAGTTCAAGCATTGCTTTATTTTCATCCTCAAGAATTTGTGCCTCAGTTCACCGTCCTTTCCTTTTAAAATTTTCTAGTATGACAGCTTGTACTGATTCATCTTCTAGTTCATCTCCATGTAAGATCTCCATTCTCACATTTTGAGTTTCAATGTCATCATCATTATCATCACTGGAATAATCTGCAAATTCCAGCATTTCAGTTTCCTTTCTAGCTGGTCAGAATTCTCTTCTAATTTTTTTGTTTCATTGTTCTCATCCTTGTCCGAGGTATTAACCTTAGGAATCATTCTATAAAATTGTGTCTCATCAAATATAACATCTCTACTTACTATGACTTTCCTTTGTGCAGGATCAAAAAGTTTATAAGCCATAGAGTTCATATCATAACCAGCCAAGTATGTAATCCTCCTATATTATAAAAATCTAGCGGAAGTGGCGTAGGAAGCCCGATCGGCGGCGAGATAGATCCCAATGTCCCTGCGCCCCTATCGACGGCCTAGATTATTTTGGTGTCTCTATCGACGGCTCAGATTGTGCCACGTGGCATCATCAAACTATTAAAAATTCAAGAGGCACATAAAATATAACCTTTCGTTCATTTTCAGATTTTCTTCGAAATACCTTTACCCGGAAGGCGCATCGGATCAAGCGGCTATGGATAGAACAGGACTCGCTATCAGTCTTCTTTTTCTTACAGATTGGGTTTAGGAAGTTCGGCGACCTGAGGTAAGGTCTTAGTCTCAAATTATCTCATTCGCGCCTATCCGGATTTTTCAAACCTTAATATCCACCCGCTCCTTCTTCTCTCCATCCTCTCGAGTTACCATCTAAACTTTAAACTTTGTCTCTTCCAAAATACTATTGTTAACCGGGGGAGCTGTTCCACGATGCTCTGCAAAACCAGGTCCCAACTCCCATGATAAAGTCTCATTTATAGTTAAGTAAGGATAACTGCCATCAAGATCACCAAGCAAATGCCAAATATCGATATCTTCTTCAGGATTGACCATAAGATTCATTCTCCAGTCTTCCACTTTTATTGTCTTCCTGTAGTACTAGACTACTTTCAAGAGATAATTTATGAATGAGTTATCAATCAGGGTATGGATCTCATCGAAAGACTTGTTGCTAGATTTTTTAAGAGATCTTATGATCAAGCTAATGCGCTTGCCTCTTTTAAAACCTGTAGTATTATCAGAGTCAGAAGGTTTGTTTTTGCTTTGCAGGAATTTGAAGCACAGATCTTAGACATGGGTTGGATTCATTCGAATGTAGATCATGGTAAGAACAGGTTCTACCGGCAGAGGCCCATGATTTTGCATCTCCTCTTCAGCACACAACACAGAATGGCTATGGCTTCAGACATACCCTGCTGTAAGCCTGTCCTACCCGTTCTCCGCTTGATCCCTGCATCTGATCACTGTGATGTAGAAGTGCGTGTTGATTTAGAGCGTATTCAAGAAGATCTTAGTGCCTAGCATGATTTAACATGCAGCTACGGATCCTTCAGATTCTTTCACATCGGTTTGAGCCCTTCGCATTGGTTTCATCAATGCAAATATTGCTGGAAGAGACTGAACAATCTTTAAACATACAGCTTGGAAATGAACTCGGCTCTTCAAAGAAGAATTTTTCAGCATAGATCTGAAAGAATAAAACGATATTGTTTGTGAGAACGGATTTAGAACGTGGCAAAAACAGCTATGGTAGGTAAGTTTGTTGTCCGCCGCAGGAAAATAGCTTTTCCATTTCTTTGATTTTCAAGCTTTTTGCATTGATGTGATGCTAAAGGGCAAAGACAGCTAGGGTTGGTAACTTTGCTGTCGGCCACAGGAGCTCCTGTTTAGTTGATTCCTCTCTTTTTTTCCGCAACACCTCTCTGTCAAGAGCAAACCTGATGCAAGAAAGCTAGAAAGCTCCTAAAATATGAGCTATGGAGCTCCGGTGCAGGGGATTTGAATGAGCAATTCTGAGCTTGGGCTGTCTCTTTTGAAGAAAAAATTTAGGTATGTGTTGTTTTCTTTCCATGTATCAGTCTTTTCAACCTGCTTATGATTTTGTTGTATGTAGAGATTTTGATTTTCAACCTGCTTATGATTTTGTTGTTTGTTGATTTTGTTATGATTTTGCTGCTATAGGGGATTTCTAAGAGTGTATCAAATTTAGATGAGTACATTGGAGCTCATGACCTTTTAGGATCGTGTCCTAAGAGATTGAAGATGAAGAATGAGGCTTATCACGAGCAGACTCTTTACAAATCGTTGTTGCAAATTTCATTTTGTTTCCTGCATGAGAAGACTGTTTGCAATTCGTTTTTGGCATGCAAGGTCCGAAACTGCCAACCCTTTTATGAAAGTAAGTTTAACTTTCTCTTTCTGAACTGCATTTACAGATTGCATTTCCAGATTTATGAAATCCTTTATGCAATAGACAACAACCTCGAATTCCACTTTGCACTTGAGTTCTTAGAGGGGGCATTTGATCTTTCATGGAATTTCCGCAATCTGAAGTATTTGATCTGGAGTACTTCATCAGGTGGAACCATATGGTGGTGGTCGCAATGTTTGGTGACTGGGTTTAACACTTCCAGTAGTTATTATAGGAAAAAATGGGATGCATTGGATGTGGCTCAGGTTATTTAGAGTTAGGTTTCTTTTGTTCCTTAAATTCAAAGCAGGCATTGACGCATATCACACACTAATGCAGAATAAAAAGACTGATGCTGTTTACAAGGCTGCTCAATCCAGACCCAGACGTTCTAAAAGCATTTTGAAATGCGCTTGGATGCAGCAGTTATTACTTCCATCAGGATGTTCCAAGCGGTGAGCTTTAAAATATTTTTGCATCACATTTAATAAGATCCTGACTTATATGTATTTTATAGGTGGTGAAAGCAACCCAAGGCTGCATTCCTATGCTACTCTTGAATTAAATCCTCAAAAGTGTTCGTAATTCGGGATACAATTATGTGTGTTGTTGATCTAGATAGCAAGCCCTTTGCTTCAAACAGTTAGAACCATATGTGATGGTTTCTCATTTGATCGAACTATAACTAATCGAGAATTTGTATCCAGCCTTGCAACAGAGCAATTTCCAGATCCTCTTCAAAGCCTTTAAGCACCTGTTGGAAGGTGCATATTCACCATATGTCTCAAAGAATTTGGTGTTGGCTTTTATCATTTATTTTGCTAAATGTCCAATGTGAAACACACACTTCAGAAAGTGCATATTCTTACTATTAAGCAGAAAGGAGCACTTTAAAAACTTAAAGAAACGAAATAAAAATAGCATGGAACTAAAAATAGTATAGAATAACTGAGAAAAAAAGCCTTTTTCCTTTTTTAAAAATTGACCTTTCTCAAAAATGTCATTTTAGACCTTTTTTGTTTAGCTTTAAAAACGTTAGTACGAGTTATAGAAAAAGGAAAGAGAAAGAAGACCTTAGCATATCTCTTTGCACATAATTTGTGATGAATAATGAACAAGAAAGAGGGCTTGCAGCAAAGAGAGAGAGGTATAGGAGGAAGCATGCTGCATAGACAATTGAAGAACGTGAAGTTTGTTTGGAGAAGAGGATTATACAAGAAAGCTGCAACATGCTACCGTAGACTACATTGGCTACTCACAGGTCTTTACAACATATACTTTTTTATATCTATAGACTATTCTGATGCTACTTCCAATGTAGAGCACTGAAACTGTATTTGCAGCTTTATCAGAACAAAAGGTGTGATTCTGTTGATAAAGCTATCATGCTTGCGTCTGAGGCTTTCCAATAATATGATCTTTTTTTGCAATTATAGTTGTTTCTGCTTTCTCTTTGCTTCCTGCTCGCATCTTCAAGAAGGTGAAGTTCTTATTTTTATTTTTATTTTTATTTTTATGATGGTAGATCATCATGGGGTCTGGCCTAGATGCTGACATCTGGAAAAAAAATTGAAAAGAAGGATTGTAGTTCCTTTTGTCATTCTTGGATGATCTTAGTACTTAGTTCCTCATAATGTTTTACTTTTTGTTGCGGGGGCATAAGCAAGTTGTGTAAAAAGCCCTTAATTCAAACTACTCTTGAGATAATTTGGATCATTTTCGCGTGCACGATGCTCATCCCTA